>CAHIKZ030001112.1:3580000-3582500 GCA_903632075.3 Acanthosepion pharaonis
TAAATTTAACTTATTTATTTCTTTAAAATGTATTACTATTGCATTAGCTAAGTTTTTTTTTTGTGAGGTCTGTGTATGTTTTATTTTTTTTTGCTCATAAATGCGATTTTTTCAAACTTCTACTTGTTTCTCCAATATATTGGGAGGGAGCAGTTTTATGCATATTTATTTTATAAATGCCTGCTTAGATTATGAGAGAGAAAAGGTTAATAATTATTACTGTATAAATATATTAGTGCTATTATTGTTTGTAAGATCTTGTGTATATATATCTATAATGGTTTTATGTTTTTATATGACTATTTCAATATATATTATTTATATGGTTGGATATATATATAGGTATATATTATATATATATATTTATCCCATTTAAAAAATTTATTCTCATTTTGTAAAAATATGAAAATAAGACGTTTAGCCAGCATGGTTCATAGATTGGGTGTTGACTGAGTAATGAGTTGGTTAGGTGGATGCCCCTTGTATTCTGTTTTATATATATGTTTTATTGTGTATATATATATATGTTGTTCATATTAATTTCATATTTCGTATTTTGTGTTTGATTTAAGTCCTGTTTGTATGAATTATTTGTATGTTAAACTGTTGACTATATCAGCAATTACCAGTATTATATGTTATTTTATATATGTTTTTATATAGGATATGTTATATATATGTATATCTTCTACCGATTAAATTTATGGATATGAAATATTGTTTATTTGTGTATGTATGTATATATATTTAAAATATTTTATATATACCTATGTGTGTGACTGTTTTTCTATATCTATATATATATATCTTTTGTACGTACATGTGCATATGTATGTACATGAATATATATATACCCAGACATGTGTATATATATATATTTGTGTTTTGTGTGTCAAATATGATATATATATATATAAAATATCTGTGTAATTCAAATAGCATTTATTTAAGTCTGAAATATTTCTGAATGCCAGGAATATATACCACTGACAATTTAACTGTGTGTGTGTGTATAAATCTTTTTCCAAGGGCTGTGGAGTTGTTATGTATTCCAGAATTCCTTTTTTTTTTTTTTTATTTTTTATTTTAATTGTGTGTGTGTGTGTGTGTATGCTAATTATGTCTGGACCCATGAGCTTTTCTATACATTAACCTAAGATTTCCAACTTTTGAAACTAGAGAATACTATTTAGTGTAACACATTTTTCGTCATGTCAGACGTAATTTCAAGGCTACAATGAATTGAATAAACCTCTATATTTTTCTTTTTAACATCATCAATAGTATTAAATTTGGATTTTTAAAATTGCCAGTTTTTAATGTTTAAAGCTCACCAAGAGAATGTTACCTGTAACAAACTCTGGCGCCTAGTCTGCAAAAACATCATCACAACACTTACATATCACCTGGTACTTATGTTGTATTCAAATTGTGGACTCTAAGCTGTGACAGTTCCAATGTTGTATATTTACTTTTCTGTCATAAATGTGACAAGGGGAATTATGTGGTTTATGTGGGATAATCCTGGTGTTCTGTCTACAATTCAATAACCACAAAAAATATCAAGGACAATAACAACAATTTCCTTGTCTCTGGGCACCTCAAGCAACATGGTCATAACTTTGACAGTGTTGGATGCATGGTTTTAGTGTCTTGGTTTGCCAGTCAGGAGGACAGATGCATATATCAGTTATAATGTTTATTTCATATATAAGTAAATTATTTATTACATTAAAGTACTAAACAGGGATTTGACGTTACTCAGAGATTTCCACAAGGAGATCCATAATCAGCAACCCCATTCCTTACATATATGAGTATTTACATGTTTATTTACATATATATATATGTATGTGATACCTATTTATTTTATTTTTTTTATATATAAATTTTATTTATAGCCATCACTATATATACCTATATAGATCTTATGTTCTACTACCTATACTTTCCCTCATGATGTACTGATCAGAAATAGAAGGATTGCCCAGTACACTGAGTACTCCTTTCCAGTAACCTTCTTGATTGGAATACCCTGTTTATAACATCACAGAATCTATCACTAAGGCTCCTTTACATACAAGCTTATGTAATGAGAGGGGAAGGTTAGTGAAGATACATATTAATTTTGTACATGTATTTATATCTATATGTGTATGGCGGTTCATATGTTTGTGTGTCAGCTTGTGTATATTTACATACTGTTATGTGAATATATGTATGCATGCGCATTTACATATGTACAGGCTTTTCCTCTGAGTTTTTCATTTTTTTATTAAACCTTTTTTAACAATAGATTTTCAGACTTTTATCAATAATTTTATTCCTTCCTTTTAATTTTTATTATATATTTCCGTTTTTCACCCTTTTTTTCTTTCTTTCACTTTATCTATTTTCTTTTTCATCATAACATATTCTAAACATGATTCCGTCTTTCAACACTCGACCAAATTTAGCTACAAGTGAGATGTCTTTTCCCCCTTCGCAACCTTTAACTCTT
>CAHIKZ030001112.1:3587500-3667500 GCA_903632075.3 Acanthosepion pharaonis
CTCTTGTATTATATTTTATTTTAAAATTTATTGTCAAGAGTTAGTGACTTACCTGTTTTAATCTTTCAGAATTGGTCTCCTTCATTCATCTTATTTGGTGACTTAGGCGTCCAATCTCATATTCACACGGTGCTCACAAATGAGATCAGAAATGGAAAATATTCAGCTATCTTTCATGTTGGAGACTTTGGATATGATTTAGAAAGCGATGGAGGAACGGTAAGTTGAGTTTGTTTTTTTTACCTTAATTTTAAAAAAAAAATATAACCTCATTTCTTCCTTACAAGAAATAAATGTTTATTAGGTTTCCATTTCAGCTGCAATATTTAGCCATTGTGTATATTGACTATCTTGAAAAAGGTCATACCATCAATGGAGAGTACTATGCTAATTTTGCTGAGGTAGTTATGAAAGGCTTATCAAGACCAAACACCTAGAAAAACTGATAAAAGAATCTTGTTTAATCAGGACAATGCTCCAGCACACAAGTCCTTGGTTTCAGTAACTGTTGTGCATGACTGTGGCTATAAATGATTGATCACCCACGCTATTTGCCTGATTTGACTATCCTCTGTTCCCCAACATGAAAAAAACACTTGGCTGGGAACCAGTTTTGCAGTGATGATGTCATATTTGCTGACTTTTTTGACCAACAGGATGAACAGTCTTCTTTGAACAGTCAGATGTCATTTTGCTTGGAACGAAACCATGTTCAAATGCAGTCAATTAATAGGAATAGTTGAAATTAATATATACAAGATTACCCAGCTCTAGCATCACACCTCCATAGTCAGCCAATTAAATTTTCAGCCCACACTCGCAACCTACTTCATTTATGATATGGTTGGATGAGCTGTAAGAGTGAAGATATTTTTGTCCACATTCTGAATAAATTGGGTCAATAAAATTGACTTAAGTCCAATGCACAAAATTTATTTTTCTCCTCTTTATATATGTGACTAATCCAAAATAGTCTAGGATTCCCAAACTATTTCAACTTACTAATACAGTTTACTGGTAAAAATGATGCTGAAAACATTAGGTTTATAATACTCAGAAGTTCATACCCAGATGTCCTCAAGGACACATGGCACAGTAGATAAAGGCGTTGGTTAGATCCAGTGACAGACCCAAAGAAGGTGAGTTCAATACCTGGTTAAGGCAGTGGAGAGCTTTCAGAGGGAAAATTGGCAGGAGATAACTGATAACTGACATCCATCAAACATGGCACGTGGAACTAGAAATAAAGGGTTCAGTTCAAAATTCCAACCACCTGAAACGTGACAAATATGGCGACAAAGATGAGGGCAATAGTCTGATTAAAATTTACCTAATGTGATTTACCTTGCAGTATTAGGGAACACATCTGAAAGCAGAACATTACACATGAACACCAGAATGTCATTCTTTATTCCCATAAATGGGTCATCCAGTTCAGGTTTGGTTTGATTTTTAGAGTTTTCTTTCTCCTAGTTGGATTTCCTTTACCTTGGTTTTATAGAGCCCTATCTGTGCCTAAATTTATTTGACATTAGTTTAGTATGTTATTAAATCTAAATAATATTTAAGAAAAATTTTTTTTTGTTTAAAAGTTTATTGAATTTATTTCAGCTTATGTTTAATTGTAATACTTTTACTTTACAATTGATTAAATGAAACAAAAATGGTACATTTTATTTTCTACGGTGGTGGGGGGAATAATTTCAAATTGGTAAAAACAACAAATGGTGAAATTGTAAAAAGGTAACACATGTTCAAATACCAATGAGAAACAAAATCACTGCCAATAAAAAGAATTAGTTTTTTGTGGTATATTAATAGATGTTTTTTGCAGTATGTTCATAAATATTACTGACTATCTTTTTATGTGATAATATGGTCTAAATTCTTATGGCAGTGAAGTGAGAAAAATCTTTATTTTAAACAAAAAATATGTACTGTTCCATTTTCAAAACTTTTCTTTTACATTTTATAATAAATCAAGTGTCAGGATTTGTCCATTCTGATATAAAATTTCTTCAAGTAGGAATAACAGCCGATTCAAGTTTGAGTCTTAGGACTGTTAGCTTTTCCCATTTATAACAGAAAATTTAAGTAGTAAGATTAGCAATTGACTTAATTGAAAAATATTGCAGCTGCTGATTATTGCTTTCATGTCATCAGCTGATTTATTTTTAATGGGAAAACTTTGACACAACTCAAAGCAGTTTTTTTCATTTTATCAATGGTTCACTATAAAAAGCAAGGTTTTTTTTTTTTTTTTGTTTTGTTTTTGTTTTTTTTTTGTTTGTTTTTTTTTGTTTTTTTAATTGGTTAAATGAGAAAATCTTTTATGCTCTCTTTTATAAAGATTTTTATAAAAAGATTGAAAATGCAGATGAGTCATTCCATCTCAAATTAGTCAACAGCCAAGAGGTGACTCTCAGAAAAATCTGGGAAAATTCATAGGTGTTTCTTGATCAAGTTTATCAATAAATCTAAAATATTAAATCTATATCTTTAATAGTTTTAAAATCAGAGCATCTTGCAATTCACTGCATTTTTTGTGTTTTGAAAATAAGGCTTTCAGTGAACTTCTGACATTTGTAACTCTAAGGATTTTCTGTCTACAGATTTGAAACTCGGTGATAATAGTTCATTGTACATTACAAAAATATAAACAGTATCTTCATTTTAATTTCATAATGACCTGAAAATGTCTGAAATGCACAAAGATGCTGCCCACTTTGAGACTTTCTCATTTACAATGTATGTCAGATACAACTTCCAAATTAGTATGTCTGTCATTTATAACCTAATA
This sequence comes from Acanthosepion pharaonis, assembly GCA_903632075.3. Taxonomy (NCBI): domain Eukaryota; kingdom Metazoa; phylum Mollusca; class Cephalopoda; order Sepiida; family Sepiidae; genus Acanthosepion; species Acanthosepion pharaonis. Next base: position 3,590,301 of record CAHIKZ030001112.1, read on the forward strand.
AATTATTTCTATGCAGTAACTATATTTATTCCTGTTATAGGAATCTTAATATTACTGTTTGAAATCGAAAAAACAATGATTTTGGCATGACAAGTTTTTCTAGAAAATGTTTTAACCTATATTATTTACATTATTCAGAATATATAATGTAAATAATGTACATAATACCGCATCTCAGAAATATAGACAGATATTTTAACCTGTTGTGGAGTAAAGAATACACCCTTGGTGACTCTATGAACTCATCCAATACTATAAAGATTTTCATGGTATGAGGTCAGTAGTACTTGTATTGGAGTCAGTCTTCTTATTAACTATACAGGCATTACAGCAATAGCCTAAGCATTATATATAGAGAATACTTTAATGGATTATGTTATACCAAGTATAAGTGTGTGTTATAACAATACCTTTCCATAAGGAAGTTATAAAAGTTGGCAACAGGGATATTTGAACACATGCACAAGTAACATAACATCATAACTGAAGTTATAATAGTTGGTGACGAGGATCTCTAAATTAAGCACCACATTATAACTGGAGTTATAATAGTTGGTGAGGAACTTGAACTCGAGCGCAGTATAACAAGCACCATATTATAACTGGAGTTATAATAGTGGGCAACCAGAATTTTGTAACTTCTGTGTGGAACAGAGTTACAAGAACTTCAACCATGTTGGTTTAAAAAAAATTTTTTCTTGCAGTTATGGAGAAAATTTTGGCTTCCATTGTGGAAATTTAACAACAACAGAAGCAAAAACAACAAAATACCCAACAGTTGCAAAAACAACAAGAGTTGTTGGAAATAGTTTTGAAGAAAAAGTTTCAATGTCTCTTACACCAGACGTGGTGTAAAACATCTTATCAGAATTTGTATACAATCCTGATGATGTACTGCATATTTTCGTAAACATGAAGAAATATTTAGTTGGGAATGCAGCAGCTGGGAAAATGATAAAAACCAGGTTGTTAAGATAAATAGTGCCAATAGAGTATGAAAAGTGCTACAATTATATTTTACCAAGAAAAACAGGTGAAATTTTGTCGTGTATGCGGGTACTGTCAACAGAGAATGTGAACAATTTAAACTGGATCATTTAAAATGAATCCAGATATTTCAAAGGATTAATTTTCATACATGGTCTAACAGTGGAAAAAGATGCTGAAGTATGAGTGAAAATTTTAGCAAAGATTGAAAATAACATAACAGTTCAGGAAATAGTGGATGATTGCCAAACAATGCTAAGTCTGAAGCATGATGCTGAAACACTTTATTAAAAACTAAGGAAAAATGCATAAAAAGGAATATAAAACCTTGTTTCAGATGTGGAAAATTACATCTTAGGAAAGACTACCCATGGAAAAATACAGTTCTATAACTGGTAAAAAAGAACATATCAAATCACACTGCAGAATTAAACAAAAAAAATATTTTTGTATGAAGAAAATAATACACAGTACTGTGACAGCAAAAATAGTCACACAAAACAAAAGAAAATTTGATAACCTGCAAATCAATAATTTGGGAGTAAAAATGTTACTAGATACTGGTAGTGACATTTCAATAGTAAATGAAACCACATGGAAAGAAATTTGAAAACCTTTATTAAAAAAAGACTTTAAAAAGTCGTAACTTCAGTTTCTGGTAAAAAAAAAATAAAGAAAATTGGGGTGGGAGAGAATTAACGTGATATTTATTTTTGAAATAAGCAGGTGAAAACAAAAGCTTATGTTCTAAGAAATGCAAAGAATCTATTTGGTACGGACTGGATGGAACTATTGAAATGTAGGATTTGCTGATAAACACTTACTGTAAAATGTAAGTGGACAAGTGACAAATTTAAAGTCATAGGGAAAAACTGAAGGAAGAATTAGAAAAAATGTTTTCTTGATGTTCTGTCTAATGAACTGGGTCAGTGTTCAAAATCCAGGGTGAATTTCCATTTAAAAAAGATTACACACCAGTATTTAAACTGAAATGGAGCTTACCATTCACAGCATTAGAACAAGTAAATGAAGAATTGGACAAACTAGAAAGAATTGGTTTAATGCAGAAAATCAACTATTTGAAATGGGCTGCACTAGCAGTGTACGTAAAGAAAAAAAAAATGATCAAATTTGTGTTTGTGTGGACTTCTTGATTGGATTAAATAGCTGTCTTGAAAAACAGAATTACTCATTATTTAGACCAGAAACTTTTTAAAAGGTGAACGGCAGCAAAAAAATGTTCAACATAAAAGACATCAAAATCAGTTTAAGAAAAAATTCAATGATAAAAGACCTAAAGAACTGATTAAAGTGCTGTATGACATTTTTGACTTGTCAGCCCCAAAACAAATTGGGGAACCTATACGGACAAGTTCAAGGAAAAGAAGATACTACAAAGTATGTTGGCAAACTTTTCAGAAAGCAGAGCAGGAGATACTAATACTAAATAAAAAATATTATTTAATAAAGTAGTCATCACAAAGGTGGGGATGTTGTGGAGTAAAGAGTATACCTCCATTGACTCAATGAACTCATCCAGTACAATAAAGAGTTCCATGTTATGAGGTCAGTAGTAATTGTATTGGAGTCAGTCTTCATACTAACTATACCTGTGTTATGGTAAACACCTAAGCATTATATATGGAGAATACTTAACGAATTACGTTATACCAAGTATAAGTGTGTAACAGTACCTTTCTATAAGGAAGTTTATAATATAACCCAAGATTGAAATTTATCTACAAAATGAAACTTCTGTCGCATGATCTTCAGACATACAAGAATAAGGGTAAAAATATACAAATTTCCTTAAACTGTTTAATGGCCTGCTGATGTCATGAAAATAGGTAATTTTAATAATGTTAACAAATCAAGCAATTTTCAAATTCATTGTTTATTGATTCTGTTTTCTCTCACCCCTGCATGTCCTGTCATATACAATATAAGTATTTTTCTTATAAATGATGGATGTATATGTAGCCTAACTTGTTTAGTAGAAGGGCAATTCATAATTAAAAATCCTGTTGTAGGCAACAGGAAACCATTCCACTATCTTTCCCAAATTATGGCAATTCTTGGATAATATAAAAAATAAACATTTGTGGAAAGCATGATCACTTAGGAGAAAGAAACAATCTGATGAAAAAAGTTAAAAAAAAAAAAAATCAGAATGTATGGCACTATTTATTTTTTAAACATTAGGTTGCTCTATATAATTAAAATAATTACTCTGCAATGTCTTTTCTTTATTTTTTACACAAAACATGATTTTTTTTTTATTAAACATGAGACAAGATCTTTTTTCATTAAATGAGATTTTTCTTATTAAACATGAGATTTTTTTGATTTTTTTTCTTCACATTTTTTATATTTTATGTATTAAGTTATCTTATGTTCCCTATTTTTAAAGTTAAAATATTATACCTATTTGTAATAATGACCTTTTCCCAAAATTACAGGTAATTTGTTATTTTTTTTTATTTTTTTTTTTTTCAGTTTTTCAATCTGTTTCTGATTGGTTAACTATTTTATTCTTGAATTTCAGGTCGGAGACTCATTCATGGACATCATTGAGGACTATGCCAGTTACATTGCATACATGACAGCCCCAGGCAATCATGGTAATGTCTCTCATCTTTCCCACTTGTCTATCTGTTTCTTGTGATGGACATGCACATATACCATCTGTTTTTCTCTCACATTCTTTATCTTTCACATAAAGACATGCATGTATGCACATAGGCAAAAAACCTAGTGTCACAAATAGGCTTCTTATCAATAATGTGTAGATATACTGTGTCTTTATGTATGTGTATCTATAAAGTGTATGTGTACATACCTACAGTTTTGAGTAGATTCATTACTAACTTGATTGTCATCATCATCAGCAGCATCAAAAAGTTATCTTAATGTTTTCAGTAGTTATCATTGGTATCACCTGGTATTTACCAGCTTTAATTTGATTACAATATCCTTGCTCAGTCTTTATTATACTCAAGGTCTACGTTTCTAAATATATACTTCAGCTTTAACCAATCAGATTTCCTCCAACATGTGTTAATGTGCCTTTTCTTTGCTATTATATGTATACCATATATAGTGTTTCTTATAAAAAAATGAAGACACTTCAGTTTTCTTTTCGCAATTTATTAAACAGTCAAGTTTGGTATGTCCTTTCTTCACTGAAATTGCTTAAGCTGATGTTCCTAATTTAATTTATCCTTAGCAATTTTATATATTACTTCTCCCTATTTCTGAGCTGTTAAGCCCAAAACAAAGATGGGTCTGGGTAGATTGCCCTTGACCCTTTTTTAAAATTTTTTTTTATTTTTATTTTTTCTTCAGAGCTGGGGATTATTCTCTTTGGTGTCTAATAGACAGTGTGGGGGAGTAGCCAAAATGTGTGTGTGCAGTGGCTGTTATACTGCATTTTTAGCATTTCCAGTTAGAAAAATAATCTAAAATAGAATTGGAATGCAATTTAAAACCATTATGGAGTAATGGACTTTACTCTGCCATGCTAACCCAAAATATTTTGGTAGGTGGAGGAGGGTTGAATTCAGTTATTCTTCTATGATTGCTGACCTCCCAAGAATTTACTCTACTACTTAATCCATAGCTAGAGGTGAGAATAAATAAATAAATAAATAAATAAATAAATCCATGTCTTCTCCAAGGGCATTAGTGTAAAGCCCTAAATTCACTGTCTGCACTGATAACACCTATATTTTCTTCCCTAATATGTGTGTGTATAATATATATTTTGAAACATGTTTATTACTGTGTAGTGAAAAAAAACATTTTAAATCAGTTAATTTATAATATTTATGCTCTGTAAATTTACATTGAGTACTGTTTTGTAAAAATAAAAAATATCAATAAGAACACCGGATTATATATCTTACTGTTCTTTCTTTTTATATATATATATATATATAAATATAAAAGTGAACATAGAATTCAACACTTCGAGGTGACAGTATGTTTCATGCTATATGCAATCGTCAGGCCATATATGCTGTTATTTTTCTCGGCTATTTATATATATACAGGTTAGTGGTGCATTGTGGGTATTCTATTATGGCGGTTATTTTTACCGGAAGTCGCTTTGTTTATTTATTTGGGTCAAATTATATTGCTCGTTTTTATTTTTCAAACTCTTACACAAACACTTCCCAGAATCAAGCACCTTACACAAGATATTCAACAAAAACACAGTAAAAATCAGCTACAGATGCACCGAGAGCATGGCACAAATAATAAAAAAGCACAATAGGAAAATTATCAACAAACCACACGAACAAATTAAACCCGCGTGCAACTGCAGAATAAAGAACTAATGTCCCTTAAACGGAAATTGTTTACAAAACAACGTAATATACCAAGCCACGATAAAATCACCAGATAATGAAGAAAAAAGTATACATAGGAGTAACTGAAGGACCCTGGAAGCAAAGAAATTATACACACAAAACATCGTTCACAAATAGTAAATATGCTAACAGTACTATGCTTTCTAAGTATATCTGGGAAATAAAAAACAAAACGCACATCACACCAAAAATATCTTGAAGATAAGAAAAAAAAGTCATCAGCCTACAAACAACCAATCAAAAACTTGCAAACTTTGTTTGGAGGAAAAATAGCTATCATTACTTTCCCCGACCAAAATAAATTGTTAAATAAGAGATCCCGAGCTCATCTCAAAATGTAGGCATGAAAATAAATTTTATTACGTAACCTAAAAAATGACAAACGGAAAAAATAAAATAAAACAAACAAATACTCTAATAAAAAAAAAAAAAAAAATAAAACAAATAAATAAAATACTATGTTGCTTTAAAAACCAAAAGAGAAAATATACAAATAAATTGACCTAAATTCATCCAAGTAAATAAATAGACAAACCAATCCCAAATTAAAAACTGTTCCCCTTAAAAAATAATAGTTAGAATGAACTACAACAACCAACCCCAAAATTGAACAAATAGCTTTAATTATATTCTCAAACCAAAACAAAACTGTTAAATAAGTGATATAAACAAATTTTACTACGTTAATAAATAAATAAATAAAATAAGAAACAAAAAATAAAAACGAGCAATATAATTTGACCCAAATAAATAAACAAAGCGACTTCCGGTAAAAAATAACCGCCATAATAGAATACCCACAATGCACCACTAACCCATATATATATAAATAGCTGAGAAAAAAATAACAGCATATGTGGCCTGACGATTGCATATAGCATGAAACAGACTGTCGCCTCTAAGTGTTGAATTTATGTTCACTTTTATATTTACACACGCTCTATCTCTGATATTGAGCACTTTATCCCATAAATATAGCACACCTTAAGACTATATTTTTTTATATATATATATATATATATATATATATATATATATATATATATATAAATTAAAATTTGTCACTTAGCTGATTGATGTTATATTCAACACCCTGTCTCCAGAGGTTTCATAGACAGACTTTTTGGAAGTTTCATGTTTTCTCACATTACTGGGAGAAAAGGTGCTGGTTTTGGTTTTGGACTGTTTCCAAAATTTAATTTAAAAAAAAAAAAAAAAGTGAACTAAATGATAATTTTGTAAGGTTCTTTTTGATGACTCTATTTTTTCTTGGGATGAAAGTCTGAGAATTTATTACCAACACCCACCACCCAATAATCTCCCATGTAAAATCCTAAGTAATCATTTGCCTTCCTCTATTTCTCTGTTGCTCTTAGTTGTAGACAGGTTTGAATAATAAAGTCTTTTCAGAATTCTATTTATCCCTGAATTTCAGTAAATAACAAAAACTGTAGAATGTATCAACCTGAAATATATTAATAACAAAAATAAAGGCTATATTTTGAATAGTGTCTATATTAATGGAAAATATATTCCCTCAGAAACTGATGGGAACATTGGAGAATATATAAAATAATTTCATTATTCAATTCTATAATTTTTCTTTTTCTGTGTCCCCTTAACAACTGCTGAAAGGTATTGATCTGTTGTATTTTTCTCTTTTTTCCATTTAACTACTGAGTCTTATACATTGGACAGATTGAGAGATTGGCAAAGGTTGATATAACCAGCTGGTGTTGCTTATTGTTGGGATCCCATGCCTATTTTTTTTTCTTTTCACAGCTGTTGTAAATTATCAAATAAATGGAACATTCATGATAAAATTGATTTTAATGTCATTTATTTTTTACTTTGGTTGCATATTTTATTTCTTTAGTTTTATTTTCTTATTTTTAATATGTAAAATTAAGTTTAATCTTCTTAGTAGTGTTAAAAAATTATCTATTTGGGCAGAAATCTTTCATTTATGCAAGTTTCATTAAAAAGCGGTAAAAGTTCCATTTTGATAATATTTTTTATTTATTCTTTCAACATTTCCAGTAATTCTTCTGATTTCCGGTTGGTATTGGAATATGAAAATTTCCATATATGACTACTTTTGGACTAGCCATTTTCAAAGAGCTTTATTGTTTACTATTTCATCAGTTTTTAAACATTGTGTATTTTTTTGCATGTTGGCCATTAGTGCATTTAATGTGGAAGTTTTAAAAAAAATTTTTTTATATATATTGATAGTAGGGGAAATAAAATTTCCTGGAAATTTTATGAAATTTGAATTTTAAATAGAGAGAATGTAAATAACTGATATTTTAAAATACAAAAACATGTGCAGATAAATATGATGAATATGAAATAAATAGGGAAAAAAACTAAGCTTTTGGATACTAAAAATAAACAAAAAAATACCAAAAGAAAACCAAGAAAAACTGTTGTACAGATCCCAACAACTTTGTAGTGATCTTTTTCTTTTGACATCAAAGATTCAAGAAAAAAAATACCTTTTTTATAGTTTGGATTGCGTCAACCCTTAAGCAAATTTTTCTGATTTTAAGCTTCTTTTTGATTTTTCTCCATAAATTTTCAAAACTGAGATTGAGATTTTCATTCATTAATGTGGAGATGTCAGTGGTCTAACACTTTGAAAAATCTGATTGACAAGCTGGATCCCAATTCTGGCTGAAACAGTTTGTATTGACTTTGCATTAATGACCTTGGGAAAGGCAGGAATCCAAGTCTTTCCTCCCCAACTATGGCTTAAATAACAGGGAAGACTGCAACCTTTTGTCTAGGAGAATAACACTGAATTTAAAAGCAAGTGTAAAATACACTCTTTATCTTAATTATGGGTAAAAATACCAAAATGTAGGGAGTAAAGCTGGCCACCTAACCTATAAAAATAAATTTCCTTGTTCTGATATGCCCAGCATGTAAACAGAAAGACCAATTAGATCCAGTATCCGGTCTGTTAATAAGCAATTGTATAAAATGAGATAAAACTTTCTGAAAATGTTCCTTAGTTAAGAAGGGAAGTCTGGACATGTCTGCTATCTACTGCATCCTGCTTCTAAGCGAGCTAAAAGAGAAAGAGAGGTTTATATCCTTCCTTTTATAGTCCTGAAACAGTGCCACCTAGAAGTTTTCTGGCAGACAAGATGGGGATAATCCCCACAAAGCCATTATTTTAATGGAATAATAATGAGAATTCAACTGATTCAGATATTTTCTGGTAAATATTGATGAACTTAGATAATCAAATGAATGTATATCAAGCAAATAGAATAGAATAGGAAGGAGGAGGATGATAATGGCTGGTTATCTGGCATTAACAATGATATTGATAATACCAACTCTGAAAATTAACATTCATTTTTTGCTTTAAATAATCTGACATTTGGGTGAGGAGTCATTTTTTGTGTAGCTAATGGAGGAATAATATTATTTCTGTAGTGATATGCAAATTAGTATAATTTGCATATGAGCAGGTAGCTCATATATATAATAAATGGACACCAACGAGAACGGAAGTAAAATAAGAACTTAGTGGGATACACGACATAACAATGGCGTCGCCGATAGGATACTCTTTGGTCCTTGAAGACCCAGAGTACGTAGACACGTGGATTCGTTGCTTTGCTGCTAATGCTAGATGTAAAAAGTTGAAAGACAACAAAAACAGAGGAGGGGAAAATGAAATCACCGACTTGTTCATGTTCACCGCTGGTTGTGAAGCGATTATGAAGGTTGCTACAATGGTTTACCCTCGAGAACTAGAAGAAATGACTTTCGAAGAAATAAGTCAGGTTATTAAGGGAAACATGAGGCCAAAGAAAAGACTGGTGATTGCAGAAAGGACCAAGTTTATGGCAATGAAGCAGGAAGTGGATGAACCGATACTAAAATATTTACACCGGTTAAGAAGTGCGAGTAAATACTGTGAATTCGAAAAACTAGGAACAGGCGAGCAGACAATGGAAGAAGAATTAATCCAACTAAGATTAATTGAAGGTATGCATAATTCGGCACATAGATATAAGTTAATGGAACAGTTACAACTTACAAACATGCCTTTGAATATGTGTATAGAATTTATACAACAGCAGGAATTAATACATACCTACAACCAAAATAAAAATAAATCCTACGAAGAAATAATGGCTGAAACATATACGGTACAAACAAAAAGAAAAAATTGTGCGTACTGTGGAAAAATTCATGAAATGAAAAAAGAAAAATGCCCAGCCTTTGGAAAGACGTGTTCAAAGTGTTTAAAAAAAAAAATCACTTCAAAGAAGTATGTAAAATGAAAAATGTGGAAAGAGTAGAGGATGAAAATAGACAGATTTTTAATGTAAAAAAGGATAATATACAAAATACTGGATCTAAGAATGGAGATACAAAAATAAAAGTGAAAATCAACGACTGTATTGTCAAAATGCAAATTGACACAGGTAGTGACGTCACAATAGTACCCAGAAATTTGTGGGAAAAAATGGGAAAACCGTTTTTAAAAAAAACCAACGTACAACTACGTCAGTTTGATGGCTCGATTATAGCAATTATGGGTTACGTTGAAGGTTCAATAGAATTAAAAGAAAAATATGAAATAGTACCCGTTATAGTTACAAATTGCCGAAAAACGCATGGACTACTGGGGAATGACGTGTTAAAAATAAATTCAACAAAGTTGATTAATGAGATAGAAATAGAAAAAACAGGAAAATTAAAAAACTATGAAGCTAGCCTGAAATTAAAAGAAGATGTTTCCTCCTACTACGAAAAGGAGAAAAATACCAGTGCATTTATTACCATTGGTAATAGCTAAATTGCGTAAAAGCTAATAAAGGAAGACTTATTAGAACCTGCCCCTCCAGGAGGAAGTAAATGGGCATCACCCATCGTGGTATTGAAAAAAAAGATGGTGACCTGAGAATTTGTGGAGATTATAAAATAGGGTGAACCATAAAGTTTTTGCTGACTTGTACCCTATTCCAAATGTGGAAATAGCTTTACATAAGCTTGCTGGAATGAAAGTATTTTCGAAGATAGACCTAAAATCAGCTTACCACCAAATACCAATAAATGAAAATTTTAAAGAAGTGACGACTATAAACACACCTATAGGCCTGTTAAGGTAAAAAGAATGCCGTATGGCATAAAAACGGCAAGTGCAATTTTTCAAAAAGCTATTGAAAAGTAATAGGAAATGTTGAAAATACCATCTGTTATCAAGACGATATATGTGTTGAGATTTAAATGAAGATGATTTAAAGAAAAAACTGAAAATATACTGAACCGGGCTGAGAGACGCTGGTATGACAAATACAAAAAAGTGTGTAACCAACAGTAATGAAATATCATTTTGGGTTACTCAATATCAAAGGAAGGGATCTCTCCAGATAAAGTACTAATAGAGAAAATTCTAAAAGTTGCTACACCAAAAAAAAAAAAAAGAATTGAGTCCTTCTTAGGTTTGGTAAATTTTTATAGAAAATATGTACCAAAATATAATGAGTTGACAGAGCCATTTGCTAAGTTAAGAAAAAAAAAATGTGGAATTCATTTGGTTAGAACACCAACAGAAAGCCTTTGAAAACTTAAAACAGATACTGGCAAAAAAGCCAATAGTACAAATTTTTGACCCTAAGAAGGACATAACTCTAACTACTGATGCTAGTGAGCAGTCCATATCTGGTATTTTGTCACAAGATGGGCATCCCATAATGTATTTATCAAGGAGATTAACAATAACTGAACACAATTATTCGAATATAGAAAGGGAGGCACTAGCCATAGTGTGGACAACGCATAGAGCAAGACAGTTTTTGATGGGAAAAAAATTTTGTTGAAAAGTGATCATAGACCACTGGAATTTATTTTCAACCCAAGAAAAGAGCTACCGAAAGTTACAACGTCCAGAATATTACGTTGGGCGATTAGACTGATGGCGTTCGACTTTGACATTGAATATGTTAAAGGGAATACGATACCGCACGTTGATGCCTTATCTAGATTGAGGTTTTATAGAGAGGAGGACAAAAACGACGAGGAATTTGAAGACACATTCTTGCACCTTGTAGAAACCGATGTAATATCTGTAGATAAAATGGCTACTGAAACTACAAGTGACCCAGTGTTAAATAGAATAATGTCGAGGATAAAACAGAATCGCTGGGGAAATTGTTCAATGGCTGAAAGACCATTCAAAGAAATTAGACATAGAATGACTATAGAAAACGGGATAATATGTAATGGAGACTTGGTAGTTCCCCCAGAAACACAGAGGAGACAGGTTATAAAAAGTGTACACGATGACGTACATTGTGGAGTGGCAGCTACGCAAAAGAAGATTAAAATTGGAAGCCTGGTGGCCGGGGTACTCAAGAGACGTAGAAGACTACGTAAAAAGATGCAAAAATGCACAGAACTCAGGAATTTTAAGCAAAAGAAAAATACATGTATGGCCCCGAGAAGTAGAACCATGGAGCAGAGTACACATGGACCATGCCTATGTCAATGGGATAGGACTATTATTAATATTAGTAGACGCATATTCAGGTTGGCCTGAAGTGGTGAGAGTACCTGATAAAAAAGTACCACCGTAAAACAAATATTAAGAGTAATATTTTCGAGGAATGGGACACCGAGAACATTGGTGACTGATAACGCACCAGAATTTGTGGATGCTGATTTGCATGAATGGCTAAGAAAAATAGGATGCAGACCTTACAAGACCCCTCCTTACCACCCTCAAAGTAATGGGGCAGCGGAAAGGATGGTCCAGACGGTAAAGAAGGGCATAAAAGCATGCTTGCAACAGAAGGAGAAAATCGATGCTTTCCTACCAAGATTACTATTAAGTTACAGAACAATTCCACATGCAGGCAGGCTGGAAAGTCCATCTGCCTTAATGGGCAGACAATTAAGGTCCCTTGACTATGTCATATGCCACAAATCAAAAGATGTGGTACAAAAAAGAAATAGGAATATGCAACCAGAGTCAGCCGAATTTATTATGCAGAAAGGACATAATACTGCAATATTAAATAAAGAAAATGGGAACAGTGTTCTAGCTCATGCTGACCAAATAAGATCCCAAGGAGAAGAATCTGATGAGGAAATGCCTTCACAGATGCCCATTATTGATGTATCAGAAGAGTTAATGCAGAATGAAACATGGAGGAAGAAGTAGAGAGAGATGAGTTAGAAGAGGAAGACCAGAGTATGCAAGAGGAACAATTCGATTATAGGGAAAGACGTGATAGATCTAGATCTCCAAGGGAAAGGAGAGAGATAAAGGAAGATGTTCAGGAGGGCACAAGAAGAAGTACAAGAAGTACTTGCGGCATAAGGCCCCTCCGTTATAGGGAGATGTAGTGATATGCAAATTAGTATAATTTGCATATGAGCAGGTAGCTCATATATATAATAAATGGACACCAACGAGAACGGAAGTAAAATAAGAACTTAGTGGGATACACGACATAACAATTTCCATGAAATTAAATATTTAGGGTAGATAAATACAAGCAATCAAAATATGAGTGCCTCAACAAGAGGTGTGCAGAGATAGAAACAAAACACAGAAATTGTAGGTATGCATAAAAAAATAGAAATGGGACAGAAAATATGCTCTTCAACAGGATGCATAAAATCTAAAAGTGAACAGTCATAATAGAAAGGGAAGTTATTCCAAAGATGGATTGAAACCTACAATACATAAAAACAGACCTGTAGTATTAAAATCTGATGTACGATCAGTACTGGTCAAGATGAATAGAAACAAAGCATCATCACATTAAGGGATTTTAATAGAGATACTGTCAGCATTAGATAATTTTAGGATTGATAAAGCCTGCTGAAATAATAAATATAGCACAGTGGTGAAATGCCAGAAGATTACAGTAGATCTCTCTTCATAGCAATGCCAAAGAAACCAGGTGCAAATTGGATAATCAGCTAAATGAGCTACATAACTAAATATATCATTATGATTCTAATAGAGCTCTTAACAGATTTTTTTTAATCATTTCATTCCAAGGAAGGCAATAAAGCTACTAAGATGTGAAGGATTAACAAATGTGAGAGAATGAGAAATAGAAAAGAATTACAAGGAGAGGGAACAATAAAAGACCAAGAATTAAGAAGATGGAAGATAATGATTGACATTGCACCTGACTTTTTGAAGATCAAAGTTGACTGGAAAACAAGAAGCTGGGAGAGTTCCACAAGTGAAAAGTGTGAGAAAAGAAACTATTAACATAGAACTTATGGTTATATCTAGCTATTTCAATTATAAACTGATATCTTGTTGCCAATCTAGTAGTACACTCATAAAATCTAGGTAACAAAAAAGAAAGTTCATCAGAACAATTACCATGAAAATATTTACAGAAAAGACACAGGAAGAGAGGCAATGGGAAAGTGACTGAAGCCGAGATGCCAGGTCAGGACCAAAAACATTGCAAATTCTTCTTTGCATTTTATCAAGAATCTCTAAATATATAGCAGAAACACTACACCAAATGTAGCAGCAACAATGCATTGGTGAATGTTAGATTTAAATGTGTAAGATAGATTCTGGTGAGAAAAATTGTTTAGCACGATACAGTGAACCAAATTTCTTAGCAGTAGACTTAGCAATTGATTCAATATAATCTTTTCACTTCATGTCAGTGGAAAACATTAGCTCAAGAAGGTGTTCTGTATCACTCTTGTGGAGGTTAGGAACAGCCATGGAAAGCAAAAAAATGTTCTCTCAGAAGATTAAAAGTGACAAGTTTTATTTTGGAGGTGTTAAAATTAGCAGGCCATTTCTTGCTCTAGTTAACAGATTCTGGGGTTTTTTTTTAAGATCATCTGCCAATTTGACTTTATTGAATCGATCAGATATTAAGGTAGGAATAAATAGTTGTCATCATCTTAGATACTGAGTTGAGAACTGATAGCCTCTGTAAGGTTATTGATGAAAATTAAGAACAGTGTAGGTCTAAGGATAAACCTCTGTGGGACACCTGCATTAATGCAAAACAATCTAGAAGAGTAGCTGTTCAAGACAACTTTCAATTATGATTTAACAAAAACTGAATCGGATCAAAAATTTGTCCAGAAATAGCATGACCTTTCAACTTGTGAATTAGACTAGAAATAGGGCAAGAACAGTTGGGCTTTGTTCTGGAAGAATAAATGCTATTCTTATGACAGAAATGCTACCAAAAAATTTTTATCTTTGTATATTATAAAATACACATTCATTTGATAACGTATGACAACAAAGATCTACTCGAAATATTTGAAAATCTTTATTTATATGCTAAAATATTTGAGGAATCCATAACTGGGAACAACCTGCATATGGATAGAGAATAAGTTCAGTGAATACACCAAAATAGAAAATGGAGAAAAACAAGGATGAATTTTTTCCTCATATTTATTTACCTTATAATGTAAGAATAAGTGAATCTATAATCAATGTTTTGTTGTAATTTATCATGTAGGATAAAGTACAAGTCGTTTATAGAGGAATGTAACTGTTACTAATGTGGATTTTACAATTAAATGAATTTATATATGGGAACTGGTTGGAATGGAAATAACTTGAGAAGTTAAGGTGAAAAGCCTGAATAGCTAAGTTAGGTGATTTGGATTTTACAAGTACATCAGAAGTATCCTGGAGTCTGATTTTTCCTAGTGAGCTTTTGAAGAAATAAAATGCATTTAATTACAACAAAATAGATTAATATCTGACACTGTATGTTTGAATTCCTGAATTAAGATTTTAACTATTAGATTCAAGTGGAATAAGAAGCAATGAAGATTAAACTAGATCAGAGCTTGACTACAATTCAGTATTTGTTGTTTTTTCAATCTCATCCACTTTTTCTGCCTTGATTGTATATCAACTAAGGAATTCAGCCAACCATGACTTTGTCTGACAGGTGGGTGATGTCATCAAAACCCTCTCTGTTACTCTGCACATATACAAATCAACCTGTAACATGACACTTGATAGGAACATATCTATAGCTATAAAACAGAAGGTGTGTGTGCATGCTATTTATACAGTTTCACATTTCTCAACCAATTTTGATAAAATTCTACACACATGTTGCAAATTTACCAAGGTAGGTCAAGACCAACTTTTCAATCTCCGGGTCTCCTGGGTTTGTCAGAAAAATCGATAAAACTGAAGGTGGGTACAACTTTTTGCAAAAGCCAAGGCAAAGTTATATGTGGACAAAACTTTTTCTGGATGAGCTGATGTTCTTTGCACTTAATGCAAAACATAGCTCATGTTATGAGGTTTATGTAGAGTGCTTGATAGTTTTCCTGCAACATTGGCATTGCACAAAAAATTGCAAAAAACTGAAAACATTGGGTTTTTCAAACTACTTAAAATAAAAATTTGAATAACTTCCCCATCTCTCTCTTTATATATATATATAATGTTGCATTGGCTAGAATAGGCAATATGTGGCAGTCAACACAGGTAGACCAGTGTTCAAATGGCACAGTCAAGCTACAATTTCTCTATGTGTATATTTCTGTGATGTGGTATTGTAATTACTTACACTATTTTACAATGTTCGAATTCTCTGGTTTAAAAAGAAAAAATGAATACTGACATATTAGGTTTATAAGTCCCAAAATTCAAGGACACATGACCCAGTGGATAAAAGCATTGGTAATTCGATGACTTGACCTAAACAGTTCAATACCTGGTTACAGCAGAGGTGAACAAAAAACTTGGAGAGGAAATAATTGATACTGAGATATCCAGAAGAGGCATGGCATGTAGAAATAGAACAATCTACTCCAGTGGAAGAAATATAGGGTCCATTTCAAAATTACAGTCACCTGAAGAAGACCAGAGTGTACAATGGCCAAAACGTGAATAGGGTAACAAAAATGAGGATAATAGTCTAAACATTGTAAATAGTGTGAATAACTGAAATCTCTCATTGTAAAATTTTACGAATACAGATGGACTCTACTTTTTATCACAGACATTTACAAGGATACTGTAGAAAGTGTTATTGAAACTTGTAAAGTATATTTTTTAACATCTAAATCTACTTTAAAAACATATCCTATTTTCCAAAGAATTGAAAAAAAATTTCAAGTAACCCTGAGTTATATTAGTGCATGAAATATTGTTTAGTGACTTGAGATTCAAAGACTTGATAATCCTGAGTGGAGAAATTAGATGGAGAAAAACATTGGAGAGTGGTTAATAGGATTGGAACATGATGAGACATATATTAATTTGAACCTATAAAATACATATAAGGAAGGCATCAGGAGGATCTGAATCTAAAATAAACCAAGATTCAATAAAATCCAGTATAACTGAGATGCCCACAAACTCAAGATAGTTGTAATGACATAATTAATGTTTTGCCAAAATTCTGCAAAACCCAGATGGAATTGAGGAAATATTTATTTAGAATCCTTTGTGGCAAATTGTACACAGACTGCTTACTCAAATCTGGTCTTGAGTATTTTAGAAGCATAAGTTACAGGCAGTGCTAATGGGGAAATAGTTTAACAAAGAGGGTATTTGTGTGAATGCTTAATTAATTAAAATCTCCATCTTACTTGTTATCCTTATAAGTGCATACACACACCATTTTTAGACAGAAGACAGGCAGAGAGACATGGTGAGCCGCCCTTGGTAGTTTAGAGAGAAATGCTGCTGTTTTCATTGAATTTTCTAGCAGCAGTGAAGTTGTCAACACACCTTCATTTCACCTATAAGATATCTCTCAATGTCTTGAGGGAAAGAATAGAACTTATTGAAGTTGAACCGCATAGATGTGATGGTTGCAGCTTTTGTATTTTCTCATCATTAATAAATTTTTATTGATAGCTATATAAACAGGGTGTGTTCTTTGTGTTAGAGAATTCCTGCCTTTCAGAAAAGTTGCCCAAATTAAGGAAGTTGTTAGGATCAAAACATTTCTGGATTCAACATCAAAAAATTAAGCCATGGCCTGTTAAGATGGATATTTTATCCCAGCAGGTATTAATGTAAAAGAAAATTTCCACTAGATGACAAAATGATAATGGATGAAATAAATGACAGGAAAGCTACACCTAATTCATATATCCTTCACTGAATTATGATCCTGATTACTGGCTAAAATTTATATCTGTCATACAGTGACTGGCATCATATTTGGTGACTGGTGACCAGCTCAGAGTATTAGATAACTAGTAAAACCTTTTTACTCTTCTGTGAAAGTAAGGATGTTTATACTTTACATGCTGGAATGGTATAACAAGAACATATTTGTTTTTTTGTAATTTGTATCAGAATAAAACATTAGAAATTGGATAAAAATTGTCATAAATTCATAGGAGGAATATCAAGATGTCTTTGAATTTAGTCATTTTTTTTGTTTTTTTTTTTTAGTTTTTGATTTTTGAGATGAAGAATTGTCAATATACTTTTGATTTATTCAGTTTATTCAAACTATTTTTCTTGTTTTGATTATTTTAGATCTTATTAGTGATGTCGTGTTTCAGCCAAGTACCATTTGGTGATCTTCAGGTTTTCATTATTTTGAGCTAATATGAGATCATATGTACTAACTACTGCATTATTTTGTCCTTGAAATACCATTTCTGGTTTATTCCTACTAAACCAGGCTATTATTTCATTATCTGATTCAGGGATTGAGCTCTTGATGTTGTAGCATACCTACAGGCAATAATGGGTATGCCCCCATTCACATAAATACAGTAATAAATACTGTATGTTGGCCTGCAGTTGGAGATTCATTGTGGAATTCACTTGACTCACTTCTAGCAGTTGACTACTACTTCTATATGCTGCTGGTGAATCTTATATGTGTTGTTCATGTCCTAAGTATTAACGTTCATTACCAACCTTCGTTTGATTATTCTATTCAGTAACCTTCCCTAGGTTACAACACTTGACAAATAGATGACATGCTTAATTAACAAATTCCTATATCCGCTATGTCACTGTCTCAAAGGACATCATTAATGCTATGTTTTTTTTTGTTTTGTTTTTTTAATAATATAAAGTAGGCAGTGAAATAATACTTTCTGGTTTAGCAGGAACTAACAAGAAATTACATTCTTCTTCTTTATATGCTGTATATCTTCAGGACGTAAGCAATCATGGCTCTCCACAATTTCCTGTTCTTTGTAGCTCTTAATAAACTTTGTCTTTTTGTTATTTCTCCTAAACCTTATTCCACCATCCATTTACTGAACCTCACTAAGTATGTTTTATAAGGACAAAATAACATGATCAACAGCTTTCTCTTATCAGCTCAAAATAAAGGACATCTGAAGATGGCCAGAGGGTACATGGCCAAAACATCAGTAATAACCCCTCTAATAAAGATAAGAGCAGTATTTACATGATTTACATTTGGACTTTTGCCGTCATCTTTGTTGTTATTACCAAAACGTAACCATCAGGGAATTTCAATCTGGACCATTTATGTAATTTACTGTAGTAGATTGTTCTTGTTCTACTGCCCATGTCTAGGGATATCTCATCTAATTCTTATTTAGTACTACTCAGGTATTGCTTGTCCTGTTTCCACTGAGTCTAAATCTGCACTACTGTGTTACTAAATTCACTGACCAACACATTAATAAACTAGGCTATTGTTATATGGGACAATCCTGAGTGTAGAACTTGGTTACTTAAACCTAATCTGCTTGCTGCTGCTGTTACACTTGACTGAATTCACCAAGGCTTTTCTTTTCTACTGCTGTTGCTTCTGTTGAAGCTTTCATTTCTTTCTTTATTTGTTAATAGTTTTCATATTGTATTTATTTTTATGCTAAGCCTAGTAAGGAGTTCGTCATAACCTAGCACATATGCTGATTCTTTAATGTAATTAATGATAACTCCTCATCACAGAAATTCAGTTAGAAATTATGAGAACAGTAGTTTGGATAAATAGAATAAGTCAGTGTATAGCCTTTATGCTAAACAGAAGTGACTTTCCTGGCATATAGGGACATGAAAAGAGGAAAGTTTCAATTAGCTGTAAGCTTTTCATGTTATAACATGAGGAAAAATAGTGTGAATATATTTCCAGTAAAGCTAACATCATTGCTATGCACAGTTTGTGTCGTGTATATATATATATATATATTGTTTATAAAGTCCACTATATGTTTATTTTTCTTTTCTCTCACTTTCTACCACATTTCTACTCTTTCTTTTTTTTCTTCTTGTCTACTCCATTCTCTTTCTTTAACTATCCAACACTCTTGTTACTCTTTACCAAATTGCTTTACCTTTCACCCCTCCAGATATTTTATTTTTCCCTCCCTCCTCCTCCTCCTCACATTAGCCTTGCTTCATTATAAAACACTCTTTCTCTGTGCTCTCTCCCCTCCCACTCATAATCTTTTTTTATTTTCCCTTGTGCCCTTCCCAACTAATTTCTTTTTTTCTCTCAATGAATCTTTCTCTCCCTTTGTTCTTTCCAGTCTCTGTCTATCCTACATTCAAATTTCTTTTTTTGAATTAGATTATTACAATGATTTTATTTGTTTTTATTTTTGCTTTTTTCCATTTATTGATTGGCCTATTTTCTAACTTTCTTCAAATGAATTTTGTGAGGCACCTTGATTGTTTTTAATCACTAACATTCCACTTTGGCATATATTGCTCATAGACATAAATGATTTCTATTATAGGGAGTTCATTTCTCATTTAGTTCCACACTATGTGCAGTAAAGAAAACATACTCCACCATGGAGTCGTGGCTTGAAACTTAGTTATACAGATTGTATTAAGTTCAATCCTTGCTCAGTTCTTCATACTGGGACACTTGGGCTATTATGATAAGCTTAATAAATTTTTCTGCCTCTACCCTTAGTAATTGTTACATCTACACACACATTTTATGCATTAATATAACAATTACTATGGGACAAATATAGTATCTATCATTGTTATGAATTTAAAATGATTCAAGAACAGCAGGAAGATGAGACAGCAATAACCTTAAGAAAGGCTTTATTCAATAAAAGAAAGAACACTATCAGTGTCTCTCCATATAAATCCTCTTCCTAAAATCCAGCAGAATATTTAAAAAAAAAAAAAAAAAAAATGAATTTCCTTTGCATATAGCAATTTACATACAAAGCACAAAGGAAGAGTTCATTTCATAACGCTCTACCTTCCTGCAAGGAGGAGAAGCAAGTTTTTATTCGCATAACAAAATCCTCATACTCTGTTGGTGCCTTTCATATTCTTGAAGAGTTCTGTAGAACATTACCATCTTTGGGACAAGCCTGAAATTGATTAGAGGCTGGTATAACATCATGAGAGACTGACCCTGAATTATCATGCTGAGGCATCGTTCTTATCCTTTGGTTGCTTTCTGTTGTTAAACATGAATGCGACGGAATGTTGATCAGTTATTAGAGTAAAGTGGGTTTGCAACAGTAAGTGTCTCCACTTTCTAATAGCTTCAATGATAGCTGTAGCTTTTTTTCCACCAAAGGGTAGTTTAATTCATTTTTATTTAGGCTGCATGACAGGGCAGCCATTTTGATTAAGAGTTGCAGACACAGCAACATCAGAGGCATCACATTCTACCAAAAAAAGGAATACTTTCATCAATAGAGCTAAGCGTTGTGGAACACAATTCCTCTTTGAGTTCATTAAAAGTTCCCAAAGCTTCTTTACTTATAAAGAAAGATTTAGTATTGATCAATGGACGGATTTTATTAGAAAACAAAGGAATCCATTTGGAATAATATGAAAGCATACTCAAGGTCAATCTCAGTGAGACAATATTTGATGGGGGTGGCAACATCTGGAGTGGGCGCAAACAGTCAAGATATCTGGTGAATAGAATTATGGTTTACATCATATCTGAGTATTTTTATAGATTTGGAAGATAATACAGATTTCAATTCATTTAATGTTAATTTTTATGTTGCTTGTTGGTATCTCTGACAATTCTGATAATGGTGTTTTGATCATAAGCACCAATGGTGATGTTGTCTACAAAAGGATATGTATCTATAAGGTTCTATATTTTTTTTTTTTTTTCAACAAATTCATCCATTGTTCTTTGAAACATAGAGACCCCATTGGTTACCCCAAATGGCAACCTACAAAACTAGTATAGCTTCCCATTGTCCTCAAATGCAGTAGCCCTTTTATCCACCTCTATTATTTGGATCTGATAGTAGGCGCTCTTTAGGTCAAAAGTCAAAAATACTTTGTATCTTCCCAGACTTTTTATCATATCACCAATCTGAGGCTTAGGGTAGGCATCCAACTGTGTATATAGATTAACCGTTTGGGAATAATCTACACAGAACTGTTTATTGTGCTTATTGGTAAGGTCCTTTGCAACAACCAATTGGGCTCTCCATGGGGAGTAGCAGGGTTATCTGAGAGAAACTGAGAAATTTTCTTCTCAATGAATGCCTAATCATCTCGACTAAAATGCCAGGATTTGGTAGAAACAGAGCAAACATTTACAGGTATACTGGAAAATAATGAGGGTATATTTACCTTGGCTACTGTAAGAACAGTGTGCATTTCTTTGACTCTCTTAAGTTGTCTTTGTTTTCACCATAATTGAAGATTACGTTTTTGTGTAGCTCCTGAAACTAGTATGCAGGGAATTACTACTGCACATAGGGTATCCAAAACCTTGAATTTTACTCTTCTATATTTCCTGCTGACTACTATGCTGGTAATGCAAACACCGGCATAGAGGTATCAAAAGCCTAACCAAATGTTTGAATTGTTTTTTGAAAGGCTTCTTATATCTGGCTGAATATTTCTTTATCATTGATATTTAGTTAAACATGCACACAACACATATAAAAAATCAAAGCTTTGGCTAAACATATAATTTCTGATACAGTCAAATTTGGCTTCTTATGCAGCGAAAGTGTTTTAGATATAACAACATTATGAATTTATATGCCAGTGCCGTGTTAGCAACTAGACATATGATACCTATAATCCACAACAACTATTAATATGTATTGAATTATAAAAGTGTATGCAAAAACTATTAAAAAATTGTCATGAAATATGAATGTTGATATAGTCATATAGTATTTTTTATATGAAGAAAAAAATCAGCTGAAAAGCAGTTGTCAAAAGCCTTAAAGCAGAAATGAAGAACACATCCTCAACTTTAAAAAGAAAAGAAATTACACTATCGGTGTCTCTCCACATCAATCACCTCACCAAAATCCATTAGAATATATATAAGAGAAAAGTTATGTTCTTTTGCATGCAACAATTTACATATAAGCACAAAGGAAGAGTTCATTTCATAACAATCATCACTGTTTATCTCTGTTGGAACAGAAAAATTCCATGTCATTTTAATGGTAATAAATAAAGCCCAAGTCTTTTAAAGGCTTGAAATTATGAGATAAAACACTTCTGGTAATTGCAAACTGTAAGAGTTAAATTCTTAACTGCATTGCATTATGAGATATCATCTTTTACACACGCTTACACATATGCATTTTTTTCTTTCAATTTACCTTTCTACTTTTCTTGCTCATTATTCTTCTTATTTTTTCTACTCTTAATCTTTTTTTTTTCTTGTTCATAATAGATTATAAAAGGACATCACTGTTTACTGTATACATGTATAAATCAGCATAAGAAAACTTTAATAAAAATGTCCTTCATATAATTATCAACATTTAGAAAATCAAAATTATCTGATTATTTTTCCCTTCTAAACTTTCTATATCTGTTACCTCTTGTATTTTATAAATTTTTTTGTTCTGTTTGATCCAAGCTGTCAACTTTTTTCAACTTTCAGAAATCAATGGTGGAAACTTTAGCCATTATCGCTACAGATTTTCTATGCCACAGACAAAATGGCCAATGACTGTTAATAAATTATGGTACAGTTTTGATATAGGACCCATTCATTTCATCAGGTAAGACTATTTGCTGAGTTGCATTCTGGGAAATTATGTTGATTACTATGCAATGACCATGTTATATCTTGTATAATTTTTAAAAATATTTAATAATTAAAAACATTTTTTAAAATTACAAACTGATTATATAAATTTTCTTGACTTGTTCTTCCCTTTGAGAAAGTGTAAAGAAACAAAATTTGGATGAGGTGACACTCAAAGATTGCTGGATTTATCATTCATTTGAAGAAAGCATACAAGGAGGTGCTGAAAAATGATCAGCCAAAAAATATGAGTATTCTGACATTTGATTAGTGAAATACTGATTTTAAGAAGTTGGTTGAGCTAAGAACTTTTCAGCACCCTCTCATTTTAGTTGAAAGAAAATAAAGATGAGAATAATTCAGTTAACTGGGAAAAGTTACTTCCTTTTAAAACAAAATTTCTCTGTTTTAGATTTTAGTATTGGCTGTGAGTGAAATTTGTTTGGGATTTATCTTGAAGTTTAAAAGGCATCGTGTTACTCTCTTATATTCAATAAAAAAGTCTTACCTTGGAAAAGGATTTGTGTTCTCTGTACTGTCAAAAAAAAGAAATCAGAATGAATATCAGGTTGACTTTAGTAGGTCTCAAAATATGGTAATTGTTTGTTTCACTACCAGTCTCAACCAATCGCAACCTTTCCTACCCCAATAAAAGAACACTATTTTAGAGGACAGAACAGAGACTCTTAGCTCTGGGAGATCTTCTTAAGCCTTTTAGGTTTTTTTCTGATCATCTCTCAGTTGTGTCTCTGTGTGAGGACAGAGGGCAACTTGGTTGCATCTCTGTCTGTGGACAGAGTGCAATTGAAAAAATTGAAAGGTGTGCAGTCTTGGTGGAAGAGCTGCCTGTAGTAGTACCTTT
Source organism: Acanthosepion pharaonis (assembly GCA_903632075.3). NCBI lineage: Eukaryota > Metazoa > Mollusca > Cephalopoda > Sepiida > Sepiidae > Acanthosepion > Acanthosepion pharaonis. The sequence goes on from CAHIKZ030001112.1 coordinate 3,614,480, forward strand.
CTCACTGCACTAAAGAGGTGGGTTGATATACTGATGGCTACCACAATTGAGAGTTGTGGGGGCTGGGAAATTTTTTGCTGGGTGCAGGATGCCTACATTAAACTGACCTTGTGTTGCATCCTGTCAGTGTCGGGTGGCAGGTAAATACAAAGACTCTTAAATTCTTTGTGGGTGAAGAAGGTAGTTGTGCCTTGAAAATTTTGAATAAGGATTTTAACCCTTTTGATTTTATGGCCCTAACATGAATTATTTTGAGACTGATTTATGACCTTTGGACTTATGATTTTGGGATCTGAACATCCCAATTGATATTTCCCTATATATCCAAACTTTAGACAACATTTAACAAATCAAATCTGAACTACTTGATCTAATTTGCATGAAAATGAATCCTGAATCAGTAAAGACTAGCAATATACTATATTTTCAATTTTTGTTTTAGATCAAAACATTCATTTTAGTGGTGAGTTAAATTCTGTTTCATTTTCTAACTAATTGGATTCTGAATGCATCTACTAATGTCTGTATAAATTAATATTGTGTATATGATAAATGAGTTGTTGATTACAATTGCATGTGTGTTGGCAAGACACAGTGTCTTGTGAAGTTGCTCCTGTGGATATTTTTGTTCCTCAAGTTGCTGTCGTTTCTGAGGCAGTGTTATTTTTGTTACCTCCTGTCTCTTTTCCCTCTCTGCTTATTACCTCCGTAGTTATTGGGAGAGCAATTGGTTAGGTGTTTTCTCCAACCTAACACACTCTTTCTGTATATTACAACATAAGTTAGCTTCAATTTCACTCTCTGTTGACAATGAAGTAAATACACCTTTGTTTTGTAATCCAGACCTTATCATCCATACTTCTGAATAAAAAGTACATTTTAGGATGAATAGGAATGACAAAGAAACTTCTGCTAATAATTAGACAACTGAACCTTCTGAGACATATAATAAGGAAAAAAGGCTTCAAGAATTTAACACTCATAGAACACATTGAAAGCAAGAGAAACATTGGGTAAACAGTAAGCTACTTAATGAGTTTGAGTGAATAGATAGCAGAAAAAAACAAAAGAAAGTAAAGTGATGAGGGGGGTAGTTACTAAAAGCAACAAAACTCAGGAAATTTTGGAAATCCATGATATCAAAGGATATGGCATATAAAAGATCCTTGTCAAGAAGATAGAAGCCAATTCCATAAGAAAAAATTGTTGTCCATCAATCTTAAAAATAAGAGTTTATATTGTCTTCAAATTTTTGCTCTAAGGAAAGATCTAGCAGTTTATAAAATATGTCATAATTAGATATTTATAAATACAAGCTAATGTGTTTCAGTTAGTATTAAGTTGTGCATGCTAACACAATTTGGATAAAAAAGGATATTTCAATTGATAGCAAATCAGACTTAAGGAACATGCTTCTACATAGTAACAGAATTTCAAATGCTCAATTATTTTGAATACTTGGATGTTTTTTATGGCTGATGGTGTACTAAAATTGTTTATCTATCAGGTTAGTATGGTAAACATTTGAAATTTTCTTTTATCTAAGGTCACATCTTTTTTACATTTATAAAGTATATTCAAATATATGAATATATATACTTTTTATTAATTGGGCATAGTCAGCATGGAAAATCAATGTGTAATCATACACCAATGTAGACATTTGAACAGCTGTTCTTGTGTCATATTTTGCTATTAGAAAGACAGCTATCACAATGTCTTCATTTTGTTTTTAATGCAAAATTCTGTATCTCAAGATTTTTGTATAAAGAAAAAATGCTCTTATATTAACTGTAATGATAGTGTAATTCAGATATGGAAAGAGTGGAGACTATAGTCTCCCCTTAGACAAGAACCTTTATTTTACTTGTGTGGTTACTTACTTCAGTATCAACCACTTTGCTATATGACTTCACAGCATGAACTCTGGACCAGCTTTTCATAAATACTATTGATTGATAATCTACAACTGTTAAAATAAATATCAATTGGAAATAAAGTTCTCTTAGGTTCTTCATACCAAGGGAAGGGGTAATAAGTAGTAGATTCTTGGAATTTTTCTCAATAAGCTAGGGGGATTGGAAAATGCTCTAAATGCTCAAAAAGTGCAAAATTAATAAATGGGGAAGAAGGGTTTTATGTTTGGTGAGGAGCAACCTGATAAATTTACCCACCTTTTGATTAGGCACTTGTACTCACATCCCATCTGTTGTGAGCATTTTTAACCTTGCTCTCACCTTAACCAGTTTGGTCACACATTTTCTCGTGCAATTATACACACAAAATTTTTAAAACTATTTAGTAGTGGTACTTTAACCTGAATTTCTAAATGAATTGGTTGTTTCAGACATAAAAACAAATAAGATACTAACACTGGAAAATATTCTTCTACTTGATTCTCTCTCCTTAAGTGCCATTTCATTTCTGTATGGATGCAATCATTGTTCTTCACAGCTTACTTTTTCCTTTAATATCTATATACTATTATTGTACTTGGAAAATATGTTTTCCTGTCCCCTTCTCCTAGATTGGTTGCCAACAAAAGCTCTGCTGTTGGATCTATAGGTGAGAGAATAGATGGATTTGTTCCAAGGGTGTTAATACAAAATGAACTTGAAACTACCTCTTCACTGATTCATGAAAGCTTACCACCAAATTTGTAGTGAATAGAAGTTAGCAATAAATTCCTTTATTGAGTTTATATAGAGTCCATTGGTTCTTTCAAGGACAAGAAAAACAAACTTTCCTTTGCAGCTTCGGACACACAAGAAAAAGATTATCACGGCTTGTATAAATCATTTTCAATCAGTGGGTACAGATCACTAAAATGATCGACAGGTAGACTGTGAGCTAACACTATCATCTAGTTCGTGATTGTAACTAGCAGCCTAAGCTGGAAGAGAAGTGGAAAACGAGAAGAACAAGAAAGGTCCTGAAGTTGTCTGGAATCACAGTAGAGAGCTGGCTGTGTAGGGGTTACAACTGTGGATGCAAATTATTTTATAACATGTCATTGTTAGTAACAAATATTTCTTTTGCTGTATGATAAATGCATGAAAATGTATTCACTAATCAAATCAGTTTTATTTTATACAAATAACATTTAAATTTGGTTACATTTTTAAAGCATGTCATATTAGGAGTAATACTCTTACATTAACTCCTTTCAATATACTAAACTCTCTCAGTGATTGACTAATATGTAACCTTTTTATCTTGTGGGTTCTACTTATAAATAGAATCAAAAGGGAATATTTTGACTATATTAAACCATTTTCAAGTAAAATGGATTTGTGCAACAATATTTACTCAAATTATCAAAAGTGGTAGATTAATTTTGTTGGAGTAAGTAAAGCATGATAGATTAAGACTATCAGTTGTAGAATAAGTTTCAATATATACATGAGACTAAATGGAAAAGAAAGATGGTTATACTAATCTTTAAAGTAGGGAAAACCTGTCAGACACTACACTTTTTTTTCCTCTCCAGCTAGACACGAACCAGTAGGGCAACTCTTGTTTCACATTTTATGTTGTCTCTGGCTTCAGTTCTTCAAAACCCAATGCTACACCCCTGACTGTATCTATGATGGACAATTTTATTTTTACTTAATTTATTTTATGAAGTACAGTAGTCATAGCATTGTTTCTAGAAGTAATGAAGAAGATAGAAAGGGTGTATGCCAACCGGTTGATCAAAATCTCATTGCCATATATTGGCTCTCTTCAATAATGAATCTAGGTGTGGTGTGGCAACTTGACCCTTTTAATTGTCACAGTTATCTGAGTGTCTTTGTTGTTTTTTTTGGTCTTATCTCAAAACATAAATGCAGTTGATTATTGTCAGAATTCCACACCACCACTCAGGTTGGGGCATCAGGGGGTTCTGACTTGTTGTTTTCTATTCTGGGCCACTCTACACATTTTGTAACATTTTGTACCTCAGCCACAAGACAGTCTAGTGAATGAATATTATATTGACATATTGATTTTAATACTGGCTCAATCAAAAAGTTTTTGTTTGTTGTTAGATAGCATTAAGGATGTTTAGTTTTAACTCTATTAAAAATATCACTTCATTGTTGTGACAGCTGTCGGTATACATTTCGGTTTTAAATTGTCAAAATTGGTGTATTTTTATATTTTAATATTGAAGATGGATGAAAAGGATCATGTTAAGTGCATTGTAATCATTTTTATTTTAAGAAAGGTAAAAATTGAACCCAGATGAAAAAAAATATTACAGTTTAGAGAGATGATGATGATGATCAATATATGGACAAGCAATTGTCATGCAGTAGTAAGACTTTCTAGTTTCTCTGTCCTTGAAATGGTTGTTTTTTTTTTTTGTTTTTTTATTTCCTTCAGATGCACTGCTAAAACTTTGAGGGTAATGACTGTATGCAGCAAAAACTTCAGGTTTTAACAGTTTGTAATACAGTAGACTTTCATATTCAACCAAATTTAAGTTTTGCTCTTGACACTGTGGATTGTCCTGGATTCACCTAGGATTTTTGATGCTTCAAATTATCATAGTGAGCCTACATTTTGTCTCCAGTCATAACCTTCCAGTTGACAAGAAGAGAAATGCAAAGTGAGCAATGCTGTTCGGTGCTGTGACAATGTGAAAACCATTTTTCTGCTTTTTGAATCTTCTCCATAATTTGCAAACATCAGTTGAATGAATGACAAAAGTTTTTCAATACTGATTGAATCAGGAGTCATCATCTAAAAGACATTGCAAATCATCACTTCCAAATTCTTGTGGTTTATTGCATCAAACTAAATTCACTCTTCTTGAATGTTGCAAACCATTCATAACATACTATTTATATTAAAGTTCACCCAATACAAGGCTCAAGAGCCACACATGGTAGTGTGTTACTGAATGAGGGGTATGATATGAACATGAGGGGAGGTAATAGGTGGAGGTTCTTATAACCTATGATAGACCATAGACTTGATTGTAGTGTTCAGGGAGAATCCATATGGAAATTTAATAAATTAACAGTTCTTGGATTGGGGGGAGATGCCCGAGTAAAACTTCCTACTTGCAAATGGAATATGGAAGAAATGTGGGTGATACTGTTTCCATTCAGACCATTTCTATAGGCTTCATCAGCCATCTCCTCTGCCCTTGCTACTTTCTTGTTCTACCTAAAAAGAAACAATATGCAGCATTGTTTATGTAACTTGTTTTCCAAATATTTTGTTTTTCTTTTCTGCACTGGATGAATAAACACTGAACCAGAAACTCTGTGAATTGGCTTTCTGTCTGTATTTAAAAAAAAAAATAAGAAAACTGCAAATGTCCTCTCCATCTCACTATATTGTCAATTATAAGCCAGTTTTAAATATCTTACAGTGAAATATTGGAAGGTTTATTGGACTAACCAAGAAAACCTTTCCAAAAAAGATCAGGGAAGTGGATCAGGCTGAGAACTTTTCAGCAGTCCTTCACATGATTAAAACTAAATAGAAATATATTAGTGTGTTCAGAAAACTTTTTACATAATACAAGTCATAAGGGTCACTCAAAGAATAGGATTACTGAATGGGGCTGTTTTATGGACATGATAGGAAGAGTTAGGAAGGAAAGTTTATGAGGATATGTAAGATATAGAATGGTTGATCCTAGATGTGAATAGGTTAAGATTGCAGTGATTAAGGTAACAGTGGCTGTTGGGAAGAAACTGTCCAACTGGAACTTCTTTCTTGCCAATGGAATACAAAAGGAATGGGAATGATTCAACCCTGTGTACATGACATGGCAGATCTTAACTGTAAAGGTCTGAATAGGTGGAACCAAGGACTGAACATTTGCCATGGAAATAGCAATAGGGTAGTGAGAGACTAGAAACATTTTTATCTGTGGAGAGAGGGGCTGTAGAGTAAAAATAATTCATCACCAACAAGGCTGTACAAATGCTTTTGAACTCTGCCACAGCTGGAAAGTGAATCCAGATGTGGCAACAATACTACATTTTTAGTCTGATCTGATTCTTGTAGAAAAGAACAGAGGAGGAGTTAGGTACATTCTGGAATGGTACATGGAGCTGACCATTTTCCCAGCAAGTCATTACTTATTTCTCCACTATGAATTATGAGTCAACAACAAAGACAAAATCAAGGTTGAATGGTAGGAAACTGCATCTAGAATTCATTTATTGCCTCTTCTATCCAACAGTGTGTCATTTATAGTGAATTTCAGAGTTTAATTGGGGAAAACTTGCAAAAAGGGAATTTGGATTTCTTTTGAGCCTCCACTTGAGAACCAAACATAATTTCTCACTCTTTTTACCAGAAATTCTTGATAAAATCCAAAGTATCTGCAATGTTACTAATCCTCATCTGGCATCTCGGCTTCAGTCCTTTTCCCACCACCATAATGTAGCTTCCCTGTGTCTTTTCTATAAATACTTTCATGGTAATTATTTTGATGAATTTTTTCTGTTACCTAGACTTTATGAATTTAAGTGTAGTACTAGATTGGCATCCAGGTCTCATCAATTTACAGTTGAAATGGCTCAACATAATCATAAGTTTTATGCTAACAGTTTCTCATTTGTGGAACTCTCTTCTGGCTTTTTGCTTTCAAGTCAATTTTGATTTTCAAAAATTTAAATGCATTGTCAGTAATTATCTTAATTCTTGTTCTTTTATTGTTCTCTCTTCTTAATAGTAATTTTTCTCATATTCTCTAACACTTAGTAACCTCTTGCATCCTAGTGACTTCATTACCTTGCTTGAGATGAAATGATTTAAAAAAAAAAATGCTAACCTTCCATTTTGGCATTGCATTGTTACAAGTGATGAAAAATGGAAACAAAAATTGAAAAAGACAGTGGTTATCAAAAATGAGGTAACAAGTTCCAATACCAGGACTCCATACACAAAATTCCTTGCTTCTTGTTTGATGTAATATGAAAGGTGTCATCCATTATCAGGTACTGGAACATGGAAGGACCATCACTAGAAATTTTATGCCAGCAGTTTGATTGGGTAAATGAAATATTACATCAAAATTGTCCTGCTTTGGTAAATAGAAAAGGTGTTATTCACCAACGTGACAATATGGGGTTGCATTCTGCATTAAAAAAATCCAAGAAAAAATAAGATTGTTAGGCTTGTGGGTTCTTTCATGTCCTCTATACTTACCAGATTTAGAATCATCATTTGTTTCAATCACAAGAACATTTCATAAAGTGGAAGGACATGCAGAAAGAAGGGAGTTGAAAACAAATTTTATTCAATGAAAAACCCAGATTTCTTTAAACATGGAATTGAAAATTTGCCTTCTTGTTGGTCTACACTCATGGAAAATGAAGGTGATAAATAATGTTTAAATATACTTACATTTGTTTTTATATCTCTTCTGGTAAACAATAATTATATTCTGAACACCCTGATATTTATAAATATATACAAATTCAAAAACCTTCAATATGTTATTCACCAACATCTGTCTATATTTCTGTTGTCCCTATCTTTATTGGTATATTCATGATTCTTTGGCCATTGTACTCTCTGGTATTCTTCAGGTGATATATATGTTGGAATTTCGAACTGAAACCTTTATTTAGTTTGAGGGATGCCTTTTTTGGATATCTCGAGTTCAATTAATTCTCCTTGATAACTCGACATTCTAAATTTTTGTCCCCTCTGCTCTGACCAGGTATTGAGCTTGGAACTCTTTGGGTCAAGTCACTCTTTGGATTACTCAACCAATGCTTTTATCTCCTGGGCCACGGCATGTAGAATTACAACAATCCAACCCTGTGAACTAAAAGTGTTCAGTTCAAAATTCTGATGTATATCACCTGAAGAAGGCCGAAGTGTACAATGACTGAAACATTGTGAATATTACAATAGTCTGAATGATGTAAATAGTGTAAATGTTATCAACAAGTTCTATTATTTCAGTGATATATTAAAATTTGTGTATTTAGGCAGCAAGTTCTCTTTTAGGCATATCTGATTGAATAAATTAGACATTGTGTCTATTAATTTTTAACAAAATCTGTTCATACTCACAATTAACCTTCCATGTATTGATGTTAAAGGATGAGAGAAATGTGCTATAGCTGTTTAAATTTCTTTTATTTTTATTTCCCAAGTACTTTTGATCTTTTTCCAAGATCATCTTCAGGGGTGCATGTAATACAAAACTATATGTTGTTCATTAATATAAGTAAGTATTTATACATATATATATATATATATATATATATATATATATATAATGTATATAAATAAATTATTTTTGGTTATTTCAAATATTTATTTATATATAAGTTATTTACTATATATAGCTTAGTTTTGCCACATTTCTTATTATTGATTTAAGCAAAATCCTTCTTGCCATTTTGACTCTCAAAATTTTTCATATCCAAATGTAAACAAAACAATTTCTAAAGTAATGGATTTTTTAATTATTAGTCTGACAGATTTTATCACTTTCAACATTAATTTTAGTAAATATTCAGTAGATGCTTCATTTATTTATTAGACAGTGTATTTATTTATTTTTGTCTAACAGCCTGAAAATTTGAGAAATCTTATTAAAAAACAATATGTGCTTTCCAACAGGATTCAAACCTGTATCCCCCTTGGCAGAGGGAACTGTCATTAGATTCAATATGCTTTAACTGATTCAGCCACAAAGAACTTTTGCTGATCAAGCAAGGCTGAATATTTCCTTTATGTGAAACCTTTCTTGTCATAGACTCTTGAAATTTCATATCTGCTCAGTTTCTTATCCAAATGTAAACAAAGCAATTTATAAAGAAGTAATGAATTTTTTATTTATTAATCTGAGAGATTTTATCATTTTAAATGTTACTTATGGCAAGTATCACTTGAATGATGAACTTGTAATGTCAGGTATATTCACAAGCCATTTCTATTTTGGGACATGAATAAATAAAAGCAGATGGCATCGTGAAGATATCAGATCTAACAAGTAACAAATACTTTTTTGCAAGGATGACTCTTGCTTGTTAAGTGCCTTAAAATTGTACCACAAGTTGACCCAATCTTTGTAAGTGAATTTAGGTTGAAGAAACTGTTCAGAAGTCTCAATAGTTTTACTAGAAGATATTCACATATCCTCAACTAATGAGCACATAGCTCATCAGCCTTGGTTGGTAATCTACCTAGAAATAATGTCTTGATAAAAGCAACCCATCACCCAGCAGTCTGGCTAATTGTTGGGTGTGTTGGCCTGAAAAATAATACACTATGACTGAAATTCTTAATAGGAAATAAATCTTGTGAGTTTGAAAACCTGCTACAGGTGGAAATAGTGCAATGTTTTACTAAGACTTAGATTCTGTATCAGGAATTTGAAAGAATGTTATCGGTCCTGACCTAGGCATCATGACTTCAGTCACTTTCCCACAACCACTTCCTAAGATCAATGGTGAAAAAAAAGTTTTGAACAAGTAAAGCCTGTGGTCTTGGCAAAGATCATCCTTATTTGAACATTGTGGACTGGTGTTACAGAATCACAAACAAATAACTGTATCAAAAAAAAAAACACATTACTTGAGGACTACCAAGAAAAAACAACAATTAAAATGGATAGTACATATATATCAAAGAAGAAATAATGAAAGATGTTATAATCAAGACGTTAATATTCCACACCACTTCATAATAGAAGGTTAAGAAGGTTTGGTTTGGTTTATTTTATGGCATATCAACTTCAATGGGTTATTTAATGCCAACAAAATTTTTTATTGCTGGTAATATTCTGTTTTGTCAAAAATCTGTTTCTGGTAATATTTTTTCCTTTAAAATTGTATTGCTGGTGATAACTTTTTTCAAAAAGTATTGCTGGTAATAGTTAACTATTTGCCCATAGCTGGGACCCTAACAGGTGCTACCACCCCAGGTCAGGGTGGACTTGGGAACACCAGCAATTAAGAGGTGGTTCCATGCTCCTCAAAACCTCCTGATCAGAGGCCTTGCTGCTGGATGTAGTTTATCATCTTACCCAGGATGTGGATGTAGTTTAACATCTTACCCAGGATGGAGAAGGTTAAGAAGGAAATCCTCATCAATGTTACAAAGAGTGATAATAGCTACTGGACTTGAGAAACTAGTTTTCCTAAAAAAGCATTTTGAGAGCAGATTTTATAAATTTAAACCAAAAGCTGCTCAGTTAATGACTGCTGAATGTTGGCCTTATAAGGAAAAGGCTAATGTTACCATTACCATAATCTGGCTTCCCTGTATTGTTTCTATAAATATTTTTATGGCAATTGTTCTAATGAGCTTTCCTCTTTGGTTCCTCAACTGCATAAATTTAAGCTTGCAACTAGATTGGTAGTTAGGTCTCAGTTTCATAGTTGAAAAAGATGTAACCGTAAGTTATATTCTAATAGTTTGTTTTCTCACCTATGGAACTCTTTTCAGGCTTCTTGCTTCCCTGTCATCTATGATATTTGAAAAATTAAAAGTAATCTCAATTGCCATCTTCTGTTCTTTTATTCTCCTTCCTTCTTATTAATGTTTTCTCATTTTCTTTCACTCTTTGTAACCCTTTGTGTTTTAGTGGCACTATTGCCTTGCTTGGGGTGAAATGATCAACAAAAAAAAAAATTGCTGCATGAACTTTTTTTTTTTTTTTTTTTATATCAAAATAAATTTACAAATGCTTAATATTGCACATGGTCTTTCCTCCAAATTTCTTTTATTCTTGAATCTAATATTTAATATTTTTTCTTATTTTAATTTTTAGTTATTCTACTGAAGCATATTTTACCAACCCACAAACTGATGGAGCTGCTCAGTCTGCTTGGCTAATCAAGGATTTAAAAGAGGCAAACCTGAATCGAAAGAAGCGGCCATGGATTGTAGCCTATGGACACCGACCTATGTATTGTTCAAACACTGATTTTGACGACTGCACTAAGAATAATTCTGTTGTTCGTGAACAGTAAGGATAATTTAAAATCATTTTTCTTTACTGAAGTATTTTGCGGGGTTTGAATTTGGATTTTGTTTTTATTTGAATGCCTTTTTGAACATCTTGTGTGTGAAGTTATCTTAACTTCTATAATAGGATCAATCTTCTCAGAATGATTAGTTATCCAAGAAAGAAAGAAATATTTCTTTTAGTAGTCAAGGTCTTTGAGAATCAGGTTTAATTTTACCCCAGAAATAGTACAAGAAGTCTATGGAAAATTCCAGAGTATAGGCACTAATGATTGTTCCTATTAAATTTTTATATGGCTGGTGTGCTAACTCTATACTTTTACTATTTATCCCTGCTGAAAGGGGAGAAGGTTTCATGAAGGTATTTGTTTGAAGTGAACACAAACTGTCCTAAGTAGAGTTTGAACATTGATTTTCATTTTCCATGCCATTAACCATTAAGCCACCAGTACCTTTTCTATAAACTGAATGTAGAATTGAACATCATATATGAAATATTGTTCATGAGATCCATATTTGGCAAGTAAAGTCTTCCATAAAAAAAACATGAACATCTGTTGATATATGGTGGGTGTTTTAAGTCTGGCCCAAATTTGTCCTGATGAAGATATTATTTTAATAGAGGGATTCTTAAAACATGGGTTTAAGAATTGTATTTTTCCCTATTGAAAATGTGAAGCATTAAAGATTGTGTAAAAATCAATGCCTGCGAGACAGAATGGACCAGGGGAAAGTTGAAGGACTTAGTTGAATTTTGATAAAAACAGTAAAGATAAAGATACTGATCCTCTTAATTTATGGGATAATGAATAAATTTCATCACTTCAGACATATATTAAAACAATGCAGATATTTTACTTGTTTTTTGTCTGTTGACTTTTTTAAATTTACATTTGTTTTCTTTCTGATTTGTTTCTGTTCAAGAATGTTTCTGTTGTATTGAAATTGCATTCAATCGTCTTCAGTTGCATGATCAAGATGAGTCACGTCTTCAGAGTCTGCAGCTGTTCTCAGTATTTCTCCATTATGTTTTCTAAAGGAATAGAGATAAACCTCATCAAATGACGCTTTCTTAAGTTAATAGATTCAATGAGTTGTTCTCAGTGGACTCTATTTGCAACTTGCTACACTTTCTTTTATATATAACTGTTTCTTTGTGTTTATTTTTTCTTTTAATCATTTCACCCCAAGCAAGGTGATAATGTCACTAGAATATGGAGGTTACAGGGAATGAGAAGATTGAAAATGTGGAGGATTGAGGAAAGGACAAAAAAGGGTTCAAGAAAATAAGATGGTGATTGGGAAAATGTTATGTAATTTATTTATTTTTTTTTTTTTTAAAATCCTTAAAAAAAATCTTTTTAATGTACTATCTACAGACATTGATGTTGGTCTACATTAATATTTAAGTTTGTGTTTATCTTTGGTTTTCATGTGTCTGCATGTTAAGAATGCTCCTCTTGACTGAGAAAAAAACTGGTGTCATATAGCTCTCCCAGTCGCAGACCCACGCTGACTATTGGCTAATACATGCCCAGTATCGTTCATATGTAAATAGTCAGCACCACTTATTCCAAGTAGAAGGTCTTCTCTCAACAACCCATTGTGGAAGGGGACACAACTTCTGGTGCTTGCAGCACAACATGCAACCAACTTGGAGTCTTTTATCAGGTTGACCTGATTCTCTGTTACAAAGTTTTACTGTAATTCTTAGTTTTTATGAAATTTGTTGAAAATGTCTTAAAGTATTACTATCTAAATTTCTGGGATTTTCTGCTTGCTGCTATGAAATTTATCTCTGATTATTTAATGTTTTAATAGTATTATTGAAATTTTGAATTATAAGGTTAAAGCTTAATTATAAAATAAAGCTATGTATCATTTGGATATTTTTGCATTGGACTTCATATTGTGTATATCTAAAGTTATAAAAGTTTTGATGTTTGACAATATGATTAGTTAGGATCACTGCTGTCTGATTCCACTCTCCTAGTTTGGGTGACGTTGCCATGTTTTGGTGGAGTAGGGACAATAGAATGTATTAATATATCTTAATGGCAATTCTGTTAACATGAGTACCAACAAATAATGATAGACTTTTTTTATATGGAGACATCAAGTTGTGGATCATGTAAAGAAATTATACTTCATCATTACCCTTTATTAAATATAAATGAATATAATTATGAATGACAGGAGCAGTGGGGCCGTCCTGATGGTGTGTCACCTTGATGTGGTAGGATGGCTTGCATGCTTCAACAACCCCCAGAGCTATGTAGGTGTTAGCATTGGCCCTTACCAGGTCCAACCAAGCTCAACAGGGCTGTGGAGTAGGAGCTGGACAAAAGACACACCTTGGTCTTCCAGGTTGGGGATTGTGCAGTAGGCTAACAACCTACTCACTTAAAAACTAGCTTGTTACAGAAACCTTAAAGTGGAGCATACGGTGCATGCTGGTGAAATCCCCTGGGAAGCCAGTGCATAAGTGTCGACGCAGAGGTGAAGGCAGCTGGCACAACATGGGCCGAGCTGAAGAGGATTGCCCGGAACCATGTCCATTGGAGAGGTATTGTTGCAGCCATATGTTCTCCAAGGAATCAAGAGGCATAAAGGAGTAGTGGGGACAGATAACCTCCCAAGGAGAAGACCATAGTTATGGTTAACTAATCTGTTATTTGGACATTAAACAAAAAGCATTTTAATTTCTTGTATATTCACTGGTGTTCTTTGTAAGAATTGTTTTTCTCTATGAACTTTTGCTCCAAGGTTACAAAAACCAGTTCACAAGGTATTCAAAATGCTTGGATACATTCCAGAACAACTTTATATCTCATATTGGAAGGAGTAACAATATTTACTTAACAATATTTTATCAAATGGCTTTGTGCTATATAACTTATTTACTTTGATGTTCATTTTAATTCTTCTTTCATATTCTTAAAATTCTCTCTTTCCTTTTTTTTTTTTATTAGCCTGGAGAGCATATTCTATATTGGAGGAGTTGATATTATATTTGAAGCTCACGAGCATTCATATGAAAGACTTTACCCTGTTTATGACAACAAAGTGATGTCTTACAACTACACAAATCCACTGGCCCCTATCCACATCATAACTGGAGCAGCTGGCAACAAATACAACAGTGACCCTATGAATGGGCCCAAAGGTAGGTTTGAGCTTTGTAATAAGTTCCTTAACCCCATAAGTGAACCATTTTATAGGAGAATATTCAATGAAACTCTTTCTTATATTAATCAGGTAATAAATATTTTGCAAATAACATCTGTTTTATTAATCAGATAATAAACATCTTGGAAATAATATCTATTTTCTTAAGGAATAGATTTTATTAATCAGGCAAACATTTTACAAATAACATCTATTTTCCTCAGGAACAGATTTTATTAATCAGATAACTTTTGTAAATAATGTCTATTTTTTTAAGGTACACATTTCATTAATCAGATAAACATTTTGTAAATAACATCTATTTTCTTAAAGAACAGATTTTATTAATCTGTTATACAAAATCCCTAAAACTTGATTTAAGTGTGAAAAAATGTTTCAATCACTGTTTGGTTCATTCAGACTAAATTATTCATCTTTGTTTTTATTATTGAACTTTTCTTGAAAGTATTGTATGCTGAACTTCTTAGCTATAAGAAAAATCTTGACAATTCTAAAGGCAAATATCAGTGAATAATTATCAGAAATAACTTTAGGGTAGATCTTGTATATCTGATGGTAATAAATAAGGCCCAAGTTTAAACTTTATATATATATATATATATATTTACTTAATACAACTGGTATTTAGCCACAAACAACTTTGTTGCTTTTTTTGTTCGACATTCAGTAAAATGTAGAAGTTTAGCAAAAAAGAAAGTCAAAGAGGATTTGTATTTTTAACAATGAATTCTCTTTTCTCAGAATGTTGACAATGATTATATTCCTTTTCGTAACTGGCAGGCTTTATCAATTTGTAAATGGATATGCCAGTATTTAAGTCTATATAATATGCTTGTATTTTTATCTTTATTTATTTATTTATTTATTTTTTTGTATTAAAATATACTACCTTCACCTTGTTGTTGTTACATTTGTGTATGCATTTTATACACTTCTTTTATGATATGGAGGTAGAGATAAATTTATTCCTGAAATGCAGAGATTCATTGTGAAATGTCCACTAGTCTTAAAAGTTGATGCTGATATGACATTTACTGTAAATCTATATCAGTACAGGATTAACCTTATTACTATTAGGTTATGTAACAATTGATGTTGGCACTGGGGTTTTAATAACTGCTGTCCAGTTTGAAAAAGATTTGGGTTTGTCGTTAATTGACAAGAACTTAGACATTATTAATTTACAACCCTAAAGTTTGGAGAATTTGGCTATCACCTTTGAAGTTGTGCCATAGGGCATGTAGATAAGAGTCCTACAAAAGAACAGCCTAATCTTGGTGAGTGGTTGAATTTCATTGCAAAGATATTTTATCTTCATCTTGGTAGTTGTGACGAATATACTCAACAAATTGAGTGGTTGAAATTGCAAAGATATTTTTCTTTATCAATATTTTTTTTATTTCAAATTGAAAAAAAAATCAATATTTTTTTATGAAAAAAAAAAAAATCCTGGAAGAAACCACTTGAATTAAATGATCCCCACTCCCTCCCAAGCACTATTTCTTTCTTTTTCTTATGTTTGATTATATTTCAAAGCTTGAATTTCTTTTTCTTTACATTTCTTGTCTGCAATCAGCACATCTGCATGGCCTTCATATACTTTTTTTTTAATTCTATTTTTTATTTTTAGTTCATATTTTTCTTTTATTATTCATTTTTTTGTATATTTTTTCATTAAGATAAATTCAACATTTTTAAAAAAAAATTTTTTTTAAGATCTTAAGCTTCAGTCTGTAGTAACCATTATCACCATAAAACACTTCAAATTTCAAATGAGAATTTATGTTCATTTCCCACTTATGCCTTTAGAAAAGGCATGAATCCATTTCACCCTTCACTTTGTCCTGTTGCCATATATCTTTATAAAATGTCTTGCCAAAAATGGCTAAATGATTACAAGGACAAACTACTCTTGATATTATCTGCCAAAGTTGTAGCAGCATAAGAACTGTTACCCTCATTGCCACCCTTGTATTTTTGTATTGTTATCATCATCAATAATTTTCAAAATTTCACTTAAAGAAGAGATCTTAATCAGTTGCATTGTAAAATAAACAACTGTTTTGTTTATTATTTATGATTTATTGAATGCAGTAGGGTAATTGATAATTCTAAAGTTCAAACTTTCTTACACATCCATATTTAATTTGAAGCTTTAAATCTGCATAAAATTCATTACAACAGAAAAATAAAGAGTAACACTAATAAAAATTGGTTGGTTTATTTTTGTCTGAAGTCTTATTGAACAAATTAAAAGAAAACCAAATCACTGATAAAGGCATAACTATAGATAAGTATTTGAACATAAGAACATTGTCATCTAAAGAGTTGCCAACCTAGTTCCACTTATGCGTGGATGGTCAAAACTTTCAAAATCAGAACATTTATTAAAATAAAACTAATTTTCAAAACATATTTCAAAGAAGTAAAATAGAAACAACAAAACATAGACATAAGTTTTTAATAATAATAATAATAGCATTTTGAAAATAGAGGAAAAATTTCAAATTCAAAATGTTTATTGAATTAAAACTATTTTGCAAATTATATTTCAAAGAAATAAAATAGAAGCAAAAACAAAAAAAAAATGACAAAGACAAATCTTTAACTCTTTATCATTCAATCCATCCAAACGTGCCCTGTAAATATAGGCTGTCAATGTTTAACCAGCTTCATAATATATGTTAACACCATAGCAAATAACGTAGGAAGTCACGCAAACAGTGAGACATTGAGAGAGAATATTTACATGGCAGGTTTGAATGTGTTAAATGCTAAAGGGATAATAATAATAATAATGATCATAATAAATAATGACAAATTAATAATAATAATAGCAGTGGTATTAGTAGTAATAATAGTAGTAGTAATAATAATTATAAATAATAATAAGTTCTCTGGTTGGGACCTGAATGGACAGAAATCCAAAGAAGAAATAATAATAATAATAATAATAATAATAATAGTCATTTATATTATTTATAATCAGATTATCAAAATGTTTCAGCCATTCTACTTTCTGACATTCTTCAGGTGTCTGTTGATTCAGGTATTCTTCAGGGAATTTCAAACAGAATTTTATGTTTAAGCTATGGTGGTAGATGCTTCTTTTGATCTCCATGTCTAGGGATATCTCATTCAGTCCTCTTTTTAGTACTACTCAGTTACTGCTTGTCCTGTTTCCACTGAGTCTGTGTCTGTACAACCCAGCTCAGGGATTTAACTTTATAACCAAGTGGGTTGAAGCATTGGATTCTAAATTTGGTGGCATAGTAATTGCAAATTTAATTCCTCAATTCAACATTAGATATTGACATGTAAAACCAACCAAATTGAACCAAAACTTGTAATGTTGACTTCTTTGTCAGCATTTTATATCTACAAATATTTGACATAAAAGATGGTGATATACATCATGTACTAGAGATGTCTAAACCCATTTGAAAGCTTTGTAGTAACTTGTAACAACCTCTTCATTATATATATATATATATATATATATATATATATATATATATTATTATTTAGACTGCAAGAATTTATTTAAACAAGTTGTATTAACTTGCAAGGTCTGTCAGTTAAATTAATTTTTTTATATTGTATTTTTCCAATTTTCAAATAAGTTGTTGCACATCCAGATCAGAATTGTGGCTGAACTGTTAAAAATTTCTGTTTTTGCTCTATGCCGGGATGTAGCCAATAAACTTTTGTTTACAATACTGATATTTAGTTCCTGATAATGACTGAATTGATCAAAAGTATTCAAACAAAATCATGAATTGTGGAGTTTTTTCACAATTTTGTTTTGGATATGCAACAGTTTATTCATAAATTGGATAAATTCAAATAAAAAAAAAATGAAACCTTTAAATCATGCCAGTTGAATTTAATACAACCTATTTAAATACATATATGTGGGTTTGTGAAGTTGATTCTGGTTAAATAGAATATTATTTATAAAGGAAAAGCCATTTCATCAGACAAATTATGGTTGAACAGAATCAACTTTATAAATCAGGTTTATTCTTGCTTGTCCAAATCAGTTTAAAAGAAATGATATTTTTTAGTGGGACCTAAAAAAAAAAATGAAATGATTTTTTTTTTTTATAAGGACCAAAAACACATTTTTTCTATTTTCCATTAAGTTGTATTTAAATAGACTGCTAAGACTAAAAGTATAATTCTTATTTTTTTAAAAATGTTTAAAGTAATTAAAATTTTTATGATTTTTTTTCTTCCAGCTTTTTTTTTTTTTTTTTTTAAGATATTATTTACATTATACTAGGACACATTTTTTGTTGTCATCACAACATTTTGACTGTTGTGCCATCTGATCTTCATCAGGTGCTTGTCAATCCAGATACGCTTCAGGAAATTTTGACTTGAACCCATTATTTAATCTACAGATTGTTCTTGTTCTGCTGACCATGTCACAGCTTTTTGGTGTTCCCCCAGTTTTACTTTTAGGGAGAAGTTAGTTTCACCTTTGTATTCTTTGCCACAACTGCAAGGGATGGAATACATACAGGTCTTGGTGATTGACTCAGCAGAGATTTCTCTGTATGATTGAGCTGCTTCTAAATATTGCTCTGATGTTGTTGGGACACCAGATCTTTGAAATCTTTTTGGATAAACCCTTGGTAGACAGTCTGAGAGTTTTCCAGTCTTCTTTCTAAATCCTTCTGTTTCTACCTTGGGCAATATTAATGAGTAATTAGTTTGATTATCTAAAGGTAGTCAACCAGTGAGGACCCAAGCCTGATTGGCAAACCTGGGAAGTGCTTTGTAACCTTTGCTATCTTATGAACATTTGCTTTTTTTTTTTTCTACCGACATTTATATACATTGCAAATTAAACTAGGCATAACTGAGTAATCTCAGTTATGCCTAGTTTAATTTGCAATTTGAGATTTGGACAAAAAAAAAAAATTAAAACAGAATAACATTAAAATTCACAAAGATTTTTTATCCTTTATCCTCTGTGAATTTGTTTTGCTAATTCTAAGTCTTGAAAAAACACTATATAAAATTCACTATTTTTTACCCATATGTTAGATGTGTTAAATTATTCAACCTTTTCAAAAGAAAAATTTGAAGTTGATGTTAAAAACTGCTGCAAAATTTTTTTGATTTATTTAATATGGAATGATCTATTATGACATGTCTCTAATTTTTATTTAGATATCTTATTTTCAATTTTCTAGTTTAATTTTTCACCTATATTGCATATAATCCATTATTGTACATAATTAGGTTACAATAAAGTTTATATTTTATATGAATACTACTTTATGAAAATTGAGGGGGGGGTTGTATCATAGATTGGGTGTGCATGAGACCCTTGCACTTGGCCCTGATAGTAATAATAGTGTAAATAATGATAACTCCTCATTCCAGAAATTCAGACATAAATGGATCTTAGATTATGCATATATGAATCAACCAGGTTTGATATTTGATTTGGGGGCTGGGAATAATCTGATATATTTTTTTCTTTGTATTGCGTTTTTATTTTATTTTTTTGTAAATTTATGTAAAATATCAGAGATAATATTCTAGTTGTTTTACCTTACTCACACCACTTACATTTGAACCATTGTCCTCAACTTTGTTGTTGTTGTTATCACAATGTCTTGGCCACTGTACCCTCTGGCCTTTATCAGGCATATATTGATCTGGGTAACCTATAGAGAATTCTGAACTTAACCTTTTATTTAATCTCATTGAACTCATAAATACTATGCCACCAAATTTATGAAGCATTGCTTTAATTCACTTGGCTATTGTCCTATGAGATTAAAGTGTTGGTTTGTGAACTTGGTGACATAATAATTGTGAATTCAATCTCTGGGCCTGGCAATGTGTACTTGGATCCAGTGGAAATGGTGAGTAATAACTGAGCAGTACTAAAAATAAGAACTAGATGATATATGTTCAGACATGTCTATTGGAACAAGTATAGTTTATCACTGTAGATTAAATAGTAGAAAACATGCAATACCTAAGATTTAAAATGAATTTTTGAAAAAAAAAAAATCTTTCTTGAAGTTTTTATTTTAGCTTTAAATTTAAGCTAATAGATTAAATTTAATATTTCAAAAATTAATTTAAAGTGACTGGAAAGAATTTTTGTTTTTTGTGAAAATAACAGATTAGCCTGCTTTTTTTTAGTCATCTTTAATCATAATGTATTTCTCTTTATTAAAAAATCTTCCAAAAATAAAATATACTTTTCTTAAACTTTATTTGAGGAATATTAGCTTATTTAAAGTATAATTAATCTGATTTGAAACAAATATTATTTACTTTAAGTTTAAAATATTGCAGAAATGCATTTTTTTAACCAGACAGTAGCCATGTTTGTTTGTTTGACAATGTGATGACAGATCTAATGTTGTTCTATGGAGACTTTATTTGTAAAAGATAATTGAAGAAAATTACATGAGCAACTTTTTTTATTTAATTTTTAAATACTCAGTAATCTTAAAAATTTAGGAAAATATTCCTTGTAATCTAATATCTTATTGAATTTTAAAAATTTTGGTGTTACATTTCTTAGTCATCACTTTTATTTTCTCATAATGGTTGCTTGTACTTACAAAAAAATACAATAATAAAAAAAATTCAAAATTATTATTAAAATATTGGTGTTTGGTTTTTATTAAGCTTTTCTATTTATGATTAGTAAATATAGTTTTCACTTAATCATCAAAACTGCTGAAATTAATACAGAATTTTAAGATTTAAAACTTAATGAATTTTTTTAATCAGAATTTTAAAAAATGAATACAACTCTTGTAAAAATTAAAAAAAAAAAATGATTTAAATTCTCCAAGAAGTCTTGCTTTTAACTAATATAAATATGAAGATCCTCAAAATTTCATAAAATTAAATGGGGGTTAACAGATGTAAAAAAAAACAAAAAAACAAAAAAAACAAAATATCCCCAAAAGTTTATAAAATGATATTGGATTGTCTGGAAAGTTCATGACGATTTTTAGTTGTTCATAGTGCAACATGTTAAAACATCAAACTTATTGACAGATATAATATGCTTACATTTCCAGTTAGAACACACTTCAAACTATTTCTTGAGAAAGAAATTTTAAAATTACTTAATTTGTGTCAATTTTGCATCCCTATAATCTTCTGTTTTCATAGGGATGCAAAATTGACTCTTGATTTTTTTTTTTTTTTCGTAAAGGCAAAATGCCTTACAAGCAACAAAGATATATAGTGTGTATGGTGAAGGTGCTTTCGCTGACAGAACTGTACAGAAGTGGTTCACTAAGTTTAGAGTTGGTGATTGTAGCCTTATTGATGAAGAACACAACCCCCCCCCCCTGCACCAGTTCAGATGACAGCCAAATCAAGTCATTGAGAATAACTCGCATTACACAATGTGAGAATTGGCAGAATCACTAAATTTATCAAAATACTCTCTCCATGAGCACTTAGTGAAGCTTGGGTGCTCAAATCACTATGATATTTGAATAGCACATGATCTGAATAAAAAGAGTCTTTTGGATCACATTTATCTGTGATTTGCTGTATAAATGCAATGAAAATGCACCCCTTTTTGAAGAAAATTGTGACAGATGTCGAGAGATGGATTATTTACAATAATGTTCAGCAAAAATGATCCTAGGGTAAGCAACATTAGCCAACTTTAACAACCTCAAAAGCAAGCCTTCATCCTAAGAAAGTCATGCTGTACATCTGGTGGGACTGGAAAGGAATCATGTACTATGAGCTTCTGCCAAGTAACCAGTCAATTGATTCTGAAAAGTACTGCTTGCAACTGAATGAATTAAAGGCAGCAATTCAAGAAAAATGGCCAGAATTGGCAAACAGGAAAGGTATTTTCCATCAGGATAATGCCAGACCTCACGTTTATTTGGCGACCCAGCAAAAATTCTTGCAGCTTGGTGAGGATGTGTTACCCCAGCCAACATATACACCAGACATTGTAACTTTGGATTTTCATTTATTCAGGTCCTTGCAAAATAATGACATTGGTAAAAATTTTAATTCTTTAGATGACATAAAAAAACACCTTAATGAGTTCTTTGCTGAGAAACCACTGAAATTCTGTGAAGATGGAATCTTTAAACTGAAGGAAAAATGGAGAAAGGTTGTGCAACAACATGGTTCATATTTAGTTGAATAAATATTTAATGTCATAATTTTGTTTTGTGTTTTAATCTCCCTTAAAAATCAACATGAACTTTCCAGACAACTCAATACTTTGGTCTTTCCTCTTAATGATAAACATTTTGACGATAAAACTTTATTTTTATCAAGTTCGGGGCCTTTTTCATCAGGTATCTAAATAAAAGTTATAGTTTGGAATTCCCTGTAGGTTACACAAATTAATATATGCCTGATGAAGGCTGGAGGCCACTGCCTCCAAAATATTGTGATAACAACAATAAGTATAAGGTCCATATGTAAATGATGTGAGTAGTGATAACTCCTCATTGAAGAAATTCAGACTGAAAAAATGTCTTACCTTATTGACTTAAAGAGATTTTGTTGTTTCTCAAAGCTGTTTTTTTTTCTTCTTATTTTCATGAGAGCTGAGGTCAGGCAAATATTCAAAATGAAACTGCTATATTTTTTTCTTTTCTTTTTTTTTTCTTTTTTATTTTTGCAGTTAATCAAACCTCAACATCAAGCCCCTCTCTGAATACAACTGGCAAGTTTCGAGTGTTTTATTTTATGGTTAATTTTTTTTTTTGTAAATGACAATTCAAAGGGTAGCGGTATTATTTGTGCTTGGTTATAGATAAAACTATTTCTAAACTGTGGACACCTTTGACATAGAAAATGCATGACCTAAGTAATACCATATTATAAAAAAAAAATACCTGGTGTATCTTTCTTTCTAGCCAAGCTTATCAAGGAATTTCTTTTTCAGTGGCTTTTTTCTTGTTGCTTAAATCATTATTTATTTATTTTTCATTTTGGTATTTCAGTCCTCTGCATTTTTATTTGTAAAATAGAATGCCAAGAGATTTGGCAGGTGTCTTCCCATCCCATATTCATGACATGAAGAAATGCATCAAGTTCTGGCAGTATGATTTTTGAAATGTTGATCTTGCACGTTAGGTGTTTCCAATTGTTCTCGAATTTAGTCTTGTATCAAAGTTGGCCTGGAATTATGAATTTTAATAAACTATTATTGTTTACACTATTTACATACAAACTATAGTCCTCATTTTTGTCATTGTTATTATTGCAACATTTCTGCTATTGTGCCCTCTAGCCTCCATCAGGTAACCTAAAGGGAATTCCAAACTGAATTTGGTGACATAATAATTGTGAGTTCAATCCCTGAGCCTGGTAGTGTGTCCTTGGACCCTGTAGAAACAAGGTGAGCAATAACTGAACAGCACTAAAAATAAGAACTTGGCAAGATATCTTTAGACATGGGCAGTGGAATGAGAACTGTCTACCTCAAAGATGAAGACAAATATCTGCATATAAATAGTGTAAATAATAACTCCACATCCCCAAAATACAGACAAATATTATTAAATGCCTTGCTTTTTAATTTAATTATGTGATTTCTAAATATGTATCTATATTTCAAAAGAATTAATGTTTTCTTAACATTCTCATTCCTATCATAGTTATATAGTGCATAGAACTGAATAAGTCATCTGATCAGTGTCTCTAGGCAGAAACTGAGTTGAGTGTGTTGGCAAATATGATATATGAATTTTTCTATGCCCCAACAATGTTAGAAAAATTAATGACAAAGTGAAAAAAATATTTTGTGTGACATGTTTCATCCTTTTAGAACTTCACTGAACTAAAGAGATGTTTATGTTAATGTAATTAGACCAACACACAAAGGAGAAGGGATATTAAAATTTTAAATTTATTTTTATATGTTTGGATATAAGTCTAGACAATTTCATTTAGTTTCTTTTTGTTTTTATCATATTTGTTATTTAGTATCCTGCATTGTGATTATAGATCTGCCAAGAAAGGTGAAATGTTTTAAGAACTTGGAAGCAAATGGATGATCTAGTAATTAAAGCACTTTTTATACACTTTCATCTTAGTAAAATATTTTGTATTTTAATTAAAGTTGCATTTTTTAAATTGAAATTATGATCAGACTAACTATGATGAGCAACAAATGCATTGAGTGTGTTGTTTTGTAAAAGATCCTTACACTTTTACTGAATGTCTTTGCATTAATGTAACTTATTACAGTTTTAATGGCTAAATCATATTATTTTTTTAAATGCCATGTTCCTTTAGGACATAGGCTCTCCACAGATTCTTGTTCTCTCTCATGTGGGAATGGCAATGATTTCTTGGGAAAGTTGTTTCCCATTGCCTTCAAAATGGTTTTCAATTTAATTCTTTTCCTAGATTGGCTACCATCCAAAGCTAAAGAACTCTGTCTATCCTGCTATTTAGCTCACAGCTGGCATAAGAGATGGGTTCATGCTTTTCTTGAAGGCATTAATGCAAACATGAATGCAACAGACTCTGCTGGAATTTGAACTCTGATGATTGATTTCAATTTCTGTGACAGTAACCATTACACTAGCCACACTTATGAACTGCATTATGTATATTATTCCAAATGTTATTTGCACCCCCTCCCCTCATATGAATGTCTCACTTTGTTCATGCATTGTGCATTAACAAAAAATAAGATTTCCACTTTGGAGCTAAAAAGTTAAGATAAAAAAGGGTAATAAGCTGATAGCCTTGGTAAGTTGCAATAAAAATCAACCCAAAATTAAGATGAGGGCAAATACTAGTGAAAAATTACTAATAATAGTTGATAATGTGTCATCTAAAAAAAATTACTAGTATAAGAACAACAATAAATATGGCACCAAGAGATGAAGAAAGTAAAATGTTTAAATGGTTAGATTTGATCTGATGTTCCCTGTAGCTCAGATGATACGAGCAGCTGGTGCCATTAATCAGACTTCCTCCAAACAGAGAGAGCATGAGTTTAAGTTTCACCAGGGACCTATCTTTTATTATTTTCCATCTGTGATATTTGTTTGCTGCCATGGATTCAGATACGGTAAAATCATGATGAAATACTGGTGTTTGTTTGATCACTGAAATTAAGCACTGTTGAGCCTTGTCAGTACTTAGTTGGGTAACCACTTAGGAACACTGGGTACTGTAAGTGAAAACTGGGATAGATAACCAGTTGGAGCATGGGGCTAGAAACTTCATCCTGTAAAAACCTTACTTGCTATGGAAACCACAGCAACAACGCCTGGTGCTGTTGAGACCTGTGGAATCTCTGGGACTAAAATTGGAGAATTCAAAGCCTGATTAAGTTGCAGTGAAAAGGAATTAGAAATTTTATAGAATTGTTTGGATGAGTGTATTCTTTGGCCAAAGAGTCAGCTGCTATTTCCATTGTGCTACTAGTTACTGTGGGGGATGTTGTATACAGTTTTTGGATAGATTTCTCTCAAGGATATCTGACATTAGTGAGGAGATTGTATAGAGTAATAACAGAAAAATCTTAAGACATATTCTAAGGAATGCTAAAAAACAGATTGGATAAAAACAAGTACAAGAATCCTATTTGGAACATATTTTGAGAAAAGATTAAAGTTAAAAACAAAACCAAAATACCAGCAAAAACAAATAAAAGAAAAATTTGTTGACTATTAATAACTTTATTTCAACTGTAAAAACTGTTATTTAACTGTTATGTACAGAAGTTTGTAATCTGTGGGTATAGTGGTATAAAAGTGGTAAAAAATGTGGCTTTATTATTGGATTACTTTGGCACAAGGCTGCAATTACAGAGCACTCACAATCAAATTCAATTCAGTTATGATCTATGAGATCAACTTGCTAATTACTACTATTTTATAATGATTTTTTTTTTATTATTTTTTTTTGTCTAACATTATTTTCCTTTTTGATATATTTGAAAGTTAGACATGATTTTTGCTGCAGGTCTACAAAAGAGCATGTTGTTTTGTCTTTGTAGTTCATTTTTGGGTTATCCAACAATCATTTATTGATCTGAATTAGCTATAAATATATTCCATGGTAAAAGATGTTTTTTTTTTACTCTGAAAGTGGCAGAGAAAATATATTTGATTTTCTTCTTTCATGTAATACTATTTTTCTCTTTCTTGCGGTATTACCTGGCATAAAGGTTGTATATACACTAGTTTTAATTGTACAATATAATTAATTCTTCATAAGAATTGGAGTATATCTTGTTTAATTGCTGTGATCATTAGTTTCTGACTTGACTGGCTGTCTGGTCTGCTTCAGTGGTCTAGATTCTTCTAAAATCTATTTCTTCTTTCTGTCATAAGTTCTGCATGGAAAGACATAACAAATTTGTGATAAATTGTATTATTTTGATATTTTTACTTTTTTTACAGCTAATCAAACTTCAACACCCAAGACTTCTGTGAATATTTCTGGCAAGTTTATTATGGTTTTGCTGTTTCTGTTTTGCCTATATTGTAGAAACGGTGCTTCTCATACTAGCAAAGAAACTGAAATTTTTATTTTTTTATAGAAGAATTTTTTTTCTTTCATATTAATTCTTTGGGATAATAGAATATCACAATTTTGTTTTCTATAATTCTAGATAACTTTTCAAAGAAAATTGATATCCAAAAGCCTCACAGGCTAAAGTTGATAATTAAAATTACAAATCATATTTTCTATCAGCCATTACTATTTTATGTTAAATTTTATTTTATGTCTGAGCTTATGGTCATGTCACATTGAAACATCTGTACTAATGTGATCATTGAAGTTAAGCAACATCAAACCTGGTCAGTACCAAGATGGGTGACTACTTGGGAATACCAGGTGCTGTAAGCTTGGATGAGCAGGTAATGTAAGAGATAACGACTTGGAATTGTTAATCGGAATGCTGAGTTCCAATTCCAGTAAGGTTCATTATATTCACTTACACTCAAAATACCCTTGGAAAAAGTATGACTCCACCTCTTCTTCCTTCAGGTATGGGTTAATTTGTAAGACTTGTATCATAAATCATTATTATCTCAAAAAATGTTTTTTACAATCTGAAAATATTTTCTGGCTTTAAATAATCCATAGAAAACTCAATCATTTTATGTCTGAGTTTTTCATTAACCTTATTAACATATTTATTCAGGTGTGACTCTATCCAAATATTTTTATAAGTAAACACATGAATAGATTTTATTTTTGCAGATAATGATCCCCTAGTTTACAATCATACTAACACCTGAACACGATAGATATGCAAGAGAAAATTAGTGAACTAATTACTATTAGTGAATTAATGTACTAATGGGATACTTAGAAAGGGAGAGGAAATATCTTAATTTTCTCTACTTACCAATGCCCACTATAGTCATTAGTATATCTGTGATATACAAACACCTTAATAAGATGGAAGAAAGAACAAGAATAACCTAATTAAATGAAAATGACAGTAGAGGGTTACTGAATGAGGTTGTTGTAAAGGTAGAAATGGAGGAAATAACAAGTGCATGTTATGAGGACATGTAAAAGAACAATTAATCATAGACTTGAAGAGATTGTAGTAACATCCTTTTAGGAGATTGTTTCATGAAGTAACAGTTCAGTTTTGTGGGGTGCAGTTAAGCAAGAAACCAACAAAACTCCTTGTAAAATCAAAGATGAACTGAAGGCAAGGATCATGACAGCATTCACCAACTTTCACAAGGCCATTCTAGGAATTGTCAGATCTCGTATTTTTTAGTTTAAAGAATTTTTTGTGACTTTTGGTGTCTGTTTAATTTGGAAAGATTTTTCTTTTCAAAAGTGTTTTTTTTTTTTTTTTTTAAAGGACTTGTTTAAGTTTTAAAGCAAAAAAATGTTTTATGATTCAAATGCTAAAAATGTTTGATATAAGCTGAAAAGCACCATTTCTTCAACATTTTAAAATACTTTTCCATTTTTCATTCTTTTTTTTTTTTCTTTACCTTCCAAAACTCAACCTTTTTGCTACTCTCTCAGGACATTTAGGAGATACAGGAAATCTTTACTGAATTCTAGCCAAGTCTAGAGAAAAATCTTGTTTTATAGGTCAGTAGTCTGTTAATTTAATGGAACAATGGCTGGTTCTGTCTGTTCTTTATCATCTTACAAGTTTGTTTTATCACAAGTCATATGTATAGAATGAATGTATTTTGCATGACTTTTCTTTGGACATTTTGTTTGCTACTGTTTATTTTTTCTCTGCTTTTCCTGATAATGTCATCAAATATCTAATGGCTGGTGAAGGAAAATTGCTTTATTATTTCCTTTGTTTCTTTCTCTTTTCACTTCATCTGCAACAAGAATTATTTGCTCTTATCTGTAAATATCCAACCAGATAAGGATTTATTTGCCTCTATTGCCTTTCATATTGTTCCTTGTATCAATGACAGTGTTCTTTAAAAGAAAATTTCTGTCATCAAATCTCTGTGGACTTTTGCAAGAGCAATTAAGAATTGCTTGATTTCTTATTCCTACTACCAAAACTCAAGAATTTTCTTCAGACTATTTTAATTTTTTTAAATTGTAATTTATTATTATGGATCCTTATGTTTTTTTCTTTTTTCTAAACACAATTCTACATCCAATGTAAATAGTTTTGTATATTTTCTCAGATTTCTTCAGAACAAAATTATAGAATTTATAAATAAATCTTTTTTTCATTTTTTTTTGTTTATTTAAAAAAAATCACTAAAAATATTGATCTCCTATGCAAACCTTAATTTCATCATACAACTTCGTTTCCAGCTTTCTCATCTGTTTTCACTGGAAATAGTAATTCTCAGAGTGTCTGGTCATATTCCACCCCTTGTGATCTCAGCTTTCTTCAATTCTTATCCCATTGTGAATTGTTATCTAATCATAAGAGAAACCCTTATTTCAATAGATAAAATTTTCATTTTTAATGTCCAATTCCTTCCCTGGCTAAGATCCCTTCTGGGAACCAAGGCCTACTAATTGAAATCACTGTTCTATAATGATTTATATTTGAATACTAATTTTTTTTTTTTTTTGGGGTCAGTGGGAGAAAATTGTTTGGTGATATTTATTTATTTAAAAAAAAAAAAATATATATATATATATATATATATATATATATATATATATATATATATATATATATATATATATATATATATATATATATATATATAGATTTGTAAGTACAAAGATTAAATGTCAAGTCCAGAGAAACTTTTTGCATTTTGATTTTTTTTTCCACACAGAAACAATATTCATACATTTCTTTTTATCTTTTGCTATTCTTCTTTTTCTTTCTTTCCCACCCTGCTTTGCCCAAATTTCATTTTTACCTGCTATTGTTTTCTTTTGCTGCAACAGCCTAGGTGTAAAATAATTCTGACAATTTTGCATGGAGCTTTTCTTTCCCTCCAAATCCAACCAAATGGAAACCTTTTAATTCTGAAAAAAATTGTTGGAACTGGATTTTATTTTGTTTTTTTTATATATATTTTCATTCTTCTTTTTTTTTTTTTTTTTTATTATCTAGCCAAATGGACTGCATTCCGTCAGAGTGAGGGCTCACTGAACAGCTATGGTAAATTTACTGTGTACAACGAGAGTCACCTTTTCTGGGAGCAAATACAAAATGGAGACATCCTTGATAGCATCTGGGTTGTGAAAGAACAACATACGACAAACAATGTTAGCAAGGAGTTCAAACAGAAAATTATCGATAAAGTGATGGAACAATTTCCAGAGATGACGACAAATAGTGACCTGTCAAATTTTGGTCCTTCTGAGGATGATTTGGCTGATGATGCTTACCTGCATTTGATTGTGATTGCGTTGTCTATTGGTGGGGCTTTGGCGCTTATCTTTATTATGGCCTACATTGTCATAAGAAATCATCGTAAGAAAGGTGTGACTGTCAAGCATTGGAATGATAATGTATATGTGAAGAAAAGTTTCTATCGTAACATTAAGAATTTAGAGAACGAATTAATGTGTGATGATTTAGATGTTTCAGATGGAACATTACCAACTTCCAAACTGCTGTCTGAACATTCAGAAATTTAATTAGTTATTCTATATAAAATGCCATATTGCGGTAGATATAATAATTTTTGATTTTTAAATATCAGAGTTATTTTTTGAAAAAAATTTTTTTCAAAACATCTATAATAATTCTGACTAAAATTAAGTTGAAACATTTTAAAAAAATACTTAGTTGTTATTTTCTGGTATCAATTCTTAAATTTATTGTTTATTTCTTAAGGGATTCAGTGAATTACAATTCCTAAAATATTTAAACTTAGTTTTTCTTTTAGTTTAATTAAATGATTACTTGAACTCTATTTATATGATAAAATATTAATATTAATTATAATGTTAATATTAATTATAAATGATTGTTTTGCAATATGGCTATGTTCAAAAGAGTAACAATTGATAGTAACTTCCATTAGAGACAATTATTTACAAATGGCCTTAAAAGAACTCTGTATGCGTGTGTTTGCATGTCTGTATGGATAATGATGTCGGTATATATGTAAGAATGAATGTTTACATGGCTATGAAACAGCCGAAGATTTGATAAAAGAATATTTGGTTTGGTATTAAGAATTTTGGGATTCATTTATTATTTTTATTTTTTTCAGATTATTTTTCCTTCAAGTTTTCTTTATTAAAATTGAAAATATTTATTTGTAATGTTTTGTTTGGTCCAATCTCCTATCTTCACCAGGTGACACAGAGGGAGTATTTTTGTTTAGTTGGTCAGATTGATAAATGAATTTCAAAAAAAAAAAATTTTTTTTTGTTTTGTTTTTCAGATAAAAAAATGACTTCCAAAAGATAAACTTTGCTAAAAGATTACTATTTTTTTCTTTTTTTAACAAATAAAATAATTTTATAATGTGAATAGTTGACTAAAAGATTTTCTGTTTCCACTTGGAAAATTTATCATCTTTTATAACCTATATATTTATTATGCTTACAAACTTAAGTTCAGTGGATGCCACTGAAGTATAGGACCACAGCCTCACTACTCTGGGTGTTGCTGCTGTGGTTCCCATAGCAAGAAGGCTTTTACAGGATGGAATTTTCAGCCCCATGTCTAACTAGTTTTGAATTCAAAATTGTCCTTTCCCTAGACAGGTTGTCAATTAAGGCTGAAGAACCCAGTTTACACTTCTGTTTTACTCATAGCTGGAAGAGGGTGGGGAGAAAGAATGGATTCAAACCTTTCCCAAGGATATTTATGCAAAAGTGAATGTGACTAACTTGACTGGAATTTGAATTTTGCTTGTTGATTTCTTGTTCAAAGGCATTAACCATTACATCACCTGCACATCCACACATTATATTTGGTGGACCAAAAAGTTTGTTTGCGTATTAAGTAGAAAATTTATTTAATAAACTGAACACAAACTTTTTGACCAACCCAATATTTTCAAATTTGTTTACAATATCCAAATTCTCATGCTTTTAAGATAAATGGTAAACATCAGGAACCAACCAGAGCCCATTTCTGAATGGATTTTGTCCATTGTTAAACATTTTTCAGTCCATAAACATTTTTTGCTGAAATTGATGTACATTGTATTTAGATATAAATTCAAGCTTCTGTTCAAATACTGTATCCTTGTCAAAAGTTATTATTAAGGAGAACTTTTTAAATCAAAGATTTCTAAAATGGGATAAAACCTGTTTATTATACAATTTAAATGACATTGAGTCTTGCATAGTGGATAAATAACCTGTTTGATCCAATTTGGCTTTACTGCCTTACATTGGGTGAATTTGATTAAAAGAAAACAAAAACTATTAGATGAAATCTTTTCATAATTTTGTAATCTATCACTCAAACAGTAACCTCCATCTTTATTTTTTTTATAATAGTTTTTTATTGACCAATCAGAGGACTTGTTACATGCTCATTACAGCAATGCTGTTAAAGAGATCTTTGCATTGGCCACTTCCTTTAATTTCTTATGAGAGCATTGTTACACATTCTTTTACCTTCCTCAGACTTCTGCTGCAACTAGAATTTCCTAGACTCTGTCTTCACCTGGAACAACAATGAAAATTCTATATGATAAAAAAAATTACAAATCAAGATATATATATGGCCTGATGATTGCGTTTAGCATGAAACAGACTGTTACCTCTAAGTGTTGACTTCAATGTTCACTTTTATATTTACACATGCTCTTTCTCTGATATTGAGCACTTTATCCCATAAATATAGCACACCTTAAGATTATATATATATATATATATATATATATATATATATATATATATATAAAGTGTAGTTAGAAATGTTATAATAATAAAAATAATAACAACAATGATGATATGTCTGAACAGTTTATCTCCACAATTTTTTCATAACTTCAGTGGATGAATTGCATATTTGCGAGCGGGCATATAGGAGCTGTACCTCAGAGGTCAATGGCTTTACCAATGAGCAGAGGCACTTCTGAGAGGAGGGATTGGAGTAACCTCAACATCCCCAGTGCAAAAAGGAACTGGCAAGCTATTACAATATTTTTCTTTGAATGTCACCATGAGTCACAATTATGGGGAGTGGTGACCAGCTGCACAAAATTCACTAACTGAATAAATGATGATGATAGGATGAAAGTGGTTGTGACATATGAGGGCAGGATAATGTTTACTGGCAGGGAAAATGGAAATGCAAATTTTAAATTTTCACTGAAGTTGTTTATGTTCATTTTTTTTACTAATACTCTTGGGAAAGTCATAAATCCATTTCTCCCCATGCTCTTCACCATCACCACATTTCTTGAAATTTCTTGCTGTCATGATATTTTGGTTAATAGAGAAAGAATGGGTGTCAGGGAGAAATTGGGCGAACAATTTTTCTGTAACTACTTGTTCAGACATCAGCAGCAAAATGCTGTTACCTCTATAGCCAACCTTGACAGGGGCTAATAATAAAAACATAAACCTGACAAAAAGAAAGAGGCCAGCTAGTTTAAAGAAAATTTCAAGGTTGGCTATAAAGGTAACAGCTTTTTTTTTTCTGTCTGTCTGTAAGTTCAAATTCCACCATTTTGTTGACTCACCATGTAGCCATGTTTAGCAAGCTAGTCTTGTGGAACTTTCTAAAGTTGTAATGACTTGTCTATACCAATGAGTGTGTTGTACTTGGCTAAGCTTAGTAAATATTTGTTAATAAATTAATCTTACAGATCTTTATGATTATTGTGACTACAATCCTCACTGAGTGCCTGAAACTTGTGGCCTTGTGCCAGAATAAATTTAGTAAATAAGGCTACTTCATTAGAGGAATGGTTAGCAAACGAGAGTGAGTTCAATCCTTACTGGGTGTCCTACAATTATGACCCTGTAGCAGACTAAACTAAATCTAGGACACCTTTATATGGTCTCCCATAACCAAATTGGTAATGACATGCTCCAGTTATAGGAGTGATGGAAGTTTTAGGACACATTATGGTGGAATAATGTAGCTTTGTAGATGGTTACTATTATAGTAATTTCAATCTTCACCAAATCCCCATCTGTTGTGGCCATGTCCCAAAATTAGCAAGGTCTAGTAAATTTCCACCACAGGCTTTTTGTTGCTGTCTGTTTGCATAGACTAAATACATAAGGTACATAAAGCAATGTTTATCTTGCAATCCATTGCTAGTAAAATGACTTGTTTGAAAAATGTGGTCTTATGCAGCAAATAATGATGGCTGTTTCATCTAATGACTTCAGCAATGTTAACTTTTGTACCCACAAAAAAATGTGTGTCAAAAGGATGGTTATTCCCTTGACACTGTTATTACACTTTTGACTCCCTTGGCAATGTTTATCGTTTTAAAGTGATGATTAGAATTTTAATAAAACCCAAACATGAAAGTGGATTTATCCATTTTCTTTATTCTTGAGAATGACAACAAAGATGTTAAACACTATTTATTAGATTGCTTATTAACAAGAATAATTTTATATTTACAAAATTATAAAAATATGTGAATCAAATATAATGAAATATTTATTATTTATCATTTTATAAAGAAATAAATATGAAAAGAATTTTTTTTATTCATAAATTTATAAAAATGTCTGAACAGGAAAATTTAAATAAACATAATGATGAGTAACTATAATTATGAATTTTGAAAAAATGTATTTTCCAGGCTTTTCTTTTCATTTGCTCTTGCCACATAAATTCAATAAAATAGGTTGAGACTGTCTCTTCCTCTTACATATTTTGATAATTTTGTAACTTTTTATAAATTTTTGAATAAAAAGATTTCTTTCCAAATTTATTTCTTTATAAAAGGTAAATAATAAATGACATTATATTTGATTCACATATTTTTATAGTCTTAAAAATAAACATTGCTGATGAAGTAAAAAATGTATACATTAATAGTGGTGTCAAAGGAATAACCATCTTTTGACACAGCATCTTTTTGCAGGCACAAATGTTAAAACAATATCTGTGTTCAATAGCAAAATATTTGACCAGATATTGTTTAACAACTTTCTTTATTTAACATTGAATGTATGTTAATTGAATTCAAATTGAATAAATTGAATAAACCTGTAAACTGAACTTTGCTAGGATAAAGTGCCAAATTTAAGCTATTAAAAACTTTCCAGGAAAGGAGTTAAATAATTTTGAACTACATTTTTTAAGCTTTTTGTTTTGTATCTGAAACTATGCAAATTAAATTTCAACAAATTCAAAGAATTTTAAATATGTAGAGCGACACCTCTTGGACCACATTTGAAAATTCTCAAACAGAATTTAAAACAGATATGATGTATTGTATCATTTAAATTGAAATTATCAAAGTTATTACTCTAAAACAGAATAAGTTACTTATTCTGTTTAATTTGTATCTAAGGTATTTTCAATTATATGGACTCATTGCTTTCATTGAAACAATTGTTTCTCTTGGCATTAATAGTTAGTGTTGAAAGATATGTGCCTGTAGACAGTGTTTCTATTAAGAAATATCTACTTTTTTTTTCCTTTTGCTGAATATATAAGATATAGATGATAATTATAAATTATTTAAAAGGCTTTATTCTCTCTTTTCAAATGCAAAAAAAAAAAAAATAACCAGAAGTTAATTGGAATCATTACTAAATATAAGTTTTTATTTTCTGACTAAATATTTAGTATATTTTCATACGGCAAAAAGTATACAATTATACTATTGACTAGTACCTACTAAATTTAATTTAGTTTCTTTTTTTCTTTCAATTTTTTTATACAAGTGTTTACTGTTGTCATGAATTTTTTCACATAATTACTTTGAAAAATTTGAAGCTGCTCTTTATAATGTCTGCCTGTTCCTGAAGACAGAGAACCAATCTGTTTCATTGGATGCTTTTTCTAAAGATCACTTGAGTTTCTCAGATGTCTCTTACAAAATCCAGATAACATAGAAATTTAGTCACTTTATAAAAAGGTTCCAATTTCAAAACACAAGTAAAATTCTTTCATGACTTCCATTCATTTAAAACTGAGTCATTATACATTTTATTTATTAGCTTACTACCCATAAAAAATGACTGGGTTGTTTACATATGGCTCAACATATCTGTTTAGGATTAAAGTATCTGTGCACTCTGTCTAGGATCAGAGCTTTAGTCTTCAGCCTTTGGATTAGGATTAATGTAATATCTGTTTCATTTTGCAGTTGTGTTCTTATCTTCTGGCAAAAAAAAGGCTTGGTCCTGGGGATTCTTATACTGCAACAGCAACTCCCTCATTGCACAAAAAAGAGGGTTGAGATATTTCGATGTCTGTCTGACACTGGTTTCAGAAATTGGGCAGTTGAGCTGACTGTATGTTATATGATATAAATATAAGTCCAGAGTGCTGCATTCTATGAAAAGGGCTATACATGGTGGAAGTTCACTTGTCACTAAACATGACTAATTCTTAAACACATTCCAAATCACCTCCAATTTTCATCTTTTCATTTGTGTTGTCTAAGATGACTCTTGAGTTCTGGCACTGATTTAAACTTGAGACCACATGATGTACATGTTAATGGGTTACTGTTCACTAGCTGAACTGGATGTTTTGAGTTAAAATGCCTTGTTAGGCTGCTAGAATTTATGCATCCCTTGCCATAGATGGTACACAAAAAGTCACCCAGAATGTCATATGGAAGAGCATTAGTTAGCTTTTGGTGTGATTTTATGACTGTCCATACCTGCTTTTGACAAGCAGATATGGCCACAGATGTTACAAGTCAGGTCTTCCTTAGATCCCTTTCTTGGGAGGGGTGTCACTTCTTCCATATGCCTAGCCACATGCTTAACTTCTGTATTTTCAATCCTTCTTTCCTCAAAGCCTTTCACAATCTCACCCTTCCGCCCGTCTCTATCCATTGCTTTCTTCTCCCACATTTGAGTATTAATGAAGGCTTTCTTAAGGGTGTCTTTTAATCAGTCTTTAAAACGTTTTTTGGGGCTTACAACCTGGTCACTTGCCATCTCTAAGTTCACCATACATGGCTTGTTTAGGCATCCGACTGTTCTCAAAACGAACAACATGTCTTCACTAATGGAAGCTGTGTTTCATGATAAGACTCAATGCTAGGGAGACTTGTCCCTCAAAGCTCCACAATGTCTGAAGTGTAATTTTGCCATGAGATTTTCATAATTGAGTGGAG
Source organism: Acanthosepion pharaonis (assembly GCA_903632075.3). Lineage (NCBI taxonomy): Eukaryota > Metazoa > Mollusca > Cephalopoda > Sepiida > Sepiidae > Acanthosepion > Acanthosepion pharaonis. Next base: position 3,651,274 of record CAHIKZ030001112.1, read on the forward strand.
GCACCTTTGATGGAAGCGTTCCAGACGTTTGATATGCCTTCTGTAAGTTCTCTAGATCTCACATCCATATAAGAGAACTGTTAAGACACAGGCATAATAAACCCTGATCGTTGTGGTGATAGAAATGTCCGATTGCGACCAGTCTGGCTCCAAGCATGCCATAGGCATTACAGGCTTTTATTATTCACACACTTATCTCCTTATCAAGGGTGTTATTTATAGAGAGTGTACTCTCCAGGTATAAAAAAGTATCAACTATTTCCAATTTCTTGCTGTTGGCATAAATTGAGGGAAGTTGGGGGGGAAGGTTTTTCCTGGTGCAAGTTAGACACATTACTACAGTCTTTTTCAAACTAATCGTCAGGCCAAGCTCGCCACAAGCTCGTCCATGAGAAGTGCTATACATATTGTTTCATATATGTGCATTTTTAAAAACTACTGAAAAGAGAAGCTCTTCCAATGCACAATGCAAAAATTATTACTGTACAAGTCTCTTCATATTCCGTTGTTAATTTTCAACCACTCTGAGTTTGTGTGTCAACCTTTTAGGCTCTTTCAGTTTTCTCTCAGTTTCTGTAAATAATTGTTTGATCTCAAGCGTGTCTGTTGATAGAAGGGACGTAACTCTTGTAATTTTCGACTCAGAATTTGACTCACAGAATTTGTAAATCCTTGTAAGTTATGAGAACTAATGGCTGTTTTGTAACTTCAGTTTAAAGGAGTAACTAATTAGTCAGCGAGTGATTGATTTTGCTTGTTCCTGCAAATCCTAAAACCAACCAAGATTTCTCTGGATTGAAAAGAGAATGAGCAAAGATAATAAAGAAATAATTAATTAGGAAATTCTTTACCTCTAGACCTAAGATTGTTTATATAACTTCCAGGAATAATTATCAATTTGTTGACCATACAGATCAAGGAAATTTTTCTGCTACTACCATTTCATAATTTTACAACTAACATAATTCTTGATACATTTTTACTGTTCTCAAATCTATTTTCAACATTATTACAGTAATATGATTTTGTCACAAAAAGATTTTATCAGCTTTTTAAACAATTTTTTTTTTTTTAATACTTTCACCAATACATTGTGGCCTGGCTGTGCTGGCCCATTTCATGAAAAATAGAAAATTGCCATTTACTGGAAATAAATGACTATTAAGACGCTGACAGCAAATTCCAATGGGTGCTACTGTTTTGGTTTTGATTGGATACTCTGCAGTACAGACTAAGCTAAACAATAACCCCAACACACAATATAATAAAAATGCATCACAAAAATGGTCATGTTGTATGCTACTATATGTCTACACTGGTTTGGAAATAAGACTTAAAATACAAGCTAGTTCATAATAAAAACATTAGGAACTGGCAGTTCATATTTGCATGAAATTTTTTAAAAGACCAAATTATACACTTTATGATTTCATATTAACAAAAAAATCATCTGGAATTTTGATATATTCAAGTTGGGTTTAAAAATATATTGCATCATTGCAAAAGTTTGTGGCCGATTTTTAGTTTTTCTAATTTTCTAATTGAGTACAAACTTTTGCAGCAATCTAATATTTTCATTTTTTTATTGTTTTAATTCACAACAACTTGAGCAGAAAAATAAACCAGTGAAACTTGTAAGGAAAGAAAAAAAACAACAACCCAAAAAACAGCAACAATGAAAGTAATAATTTCCTTCCTTTTACATACAAAAAAAAGGATTGAAAATAAGATTGATGATAGAATATAATAATTTAATAATCATTATTGATTATATTTAACCAGTACTGTAAAAATAAATCCCATCTTGTTTATTACATTTTGCTCTCATCATTCAAAAAATATATTTGCATTTTTGATTTGTAATAATTTAGTTATGAAAAATGATTTTTGAGTTGTTGCCTTCACTGTTTTACTTTTTTAATGTCAGAATTGAAATTAGTTTTAAACATCAGTGTGTAATAAGTAAACACAACATTTACTTTGGAAGTTTAATAATACTTCAGTTGATTGTCATCAACAGGTTTTGAATTATAGTTTATGAATGCAACTTCAGAATATGAAATGAGGTGAGAAATAAAAAAAATCCCTAGATTTCATGTACATAAATTTTATATAAATATGCTTTAGGTCATATTTAATGTGGGTCATATTTGACATTCATGTTCTTAATTCTTTCATAGCCTGATAAAAATGGTTGTTTTTCAACGTCATTTTAATATATAACACACAAAATATTTCACTATTGGGTATATGTGTGTGTCATAGATATATATATATATATATATATATATGTGTGTGTGTGTATTTAGGCAGCAATCCTTCTTTCATGCACATTTCATTGAATACGACAAACAAGCTGCTTTTATTTAGTTTTTTATACAATTTCTCATGTGATCTAATAATTTTTTTCTTTTCAGATGATAAATTATATAAAAACTGTCTGAATGTTCTTTTTATCCAAGCACTTTTGGCTATACATTTAGCCATTTTCAATGATTAAATATTTTAACTGTTAAAGAACAAATAGTTTGTATGTATGTTTTATAAAATGTTTTCATTTTTCAAAACACGGTCAAGATATTGTGTCCATGTTCAAAGTTAATATTAAGTGTTTTTTTTTTTTTTTTTTATTAATAAGGCTTCCATTATTTTTAGCCTTATTTTGCATGTAGATGATACTATTATATTAATGTCAACAAATATGTTCCGAATAGTGTCCAGTAGGTCTCCATGAATATTTAAATGAGATCTAATTGAGCTATGGTCAGAAAGATGTAGAATGAGTCTGTGTGTCAGACATGTTGTAGTGTGGCTTATATAATTATAGTTTTTATATAATTTATCATCTGAAAAAAAAAATTTATTAGATCACATAAGAAATTTTATAAAAAAAGCTAAATAAAAGCACCTTGTCTATTGTATTCAATGAAATATATATATATATATATATATATATATATATAATAAAAAGGCTCAAACACTAATGGTTATAATTTATTACATTCGAATCGTAATCACGATGCCATTCATCAGACCTACAAATTCAAAAAGAAATCGGAAAATATAACTCCGGGTATAAAAAACAAAATTTTAGAGTGTATGTGTGGGAGTGGTAAACAAGTGTGAGAGGGAAATGTATGAAACCTCTAGAGAGAGGTGAAATAGAAGAAAGAAGAACAGGAAGGCCTAAAGGTGAAGGTGGGGATTAAAATTTGACAGAGAGAAGTTTTAAAGAGAGGAATTAAATAAAGGTTTAAATATATATATATAAAATGTGGCCTGACAATTGCGTTCAAGCATGAAACACTGTTGCTGCTCACTATTGACCTCAATGTTCACTTTATATTTACATATGCTCTTATATTGAGCACTTTAACCCATAAATATAACATACCTTAAAACTATACTTATATATTATAAATCTCACAAGGCTTAGGTCAAACTGTAGTATGGTTTTTAGGCACACATTCCAATGGTCACATACACTGGGATCATCTCTTTAAGTCAATAACATCAATTTATCAGCTTCCTGACAAATCGACCCTGGTGAAATTAAGACCTGAGTCTTATGGTCAGAAAGTTAACATTCAAACTACTCAGCCACATGACATTGAGTAGACTGAATTGTTTAGAGGACATTAATGTTAGCACAAAGTCACAAGTCATTATGACTGAGTGTTTGAACATACTGATTTTGCTCAAACTCATGATTATGCCAAATTATGTGCAGAAACTAAGTAAGTTCTGCTCAGAATAATTTTATTGTAAACCACAGGTGGGATTTATGGGTGTTGAACTAACACAAATAATCTTGAGCATGTGTCTTCAACAGATATTAGCTAACCACCTAACAGACGGGTGTGTTCAGAAATGAGTAACCAGTCATATATATATATATATATATATATATATATATATATATATATATATATATATATTTTTTTTTTTTTTTTCTTTAGTTCTTAAAATTATAAAATTTTTTTGTTTAAAACATACTACTAATCATTTGTTCATTTAAAATAAATAAAATTATATTCTATTACTTGAAATTATATTTTGCTAAAAACACAAAACCTTGATGACATAGTTGTTGTGAGTTCAATCCCTGGCTTGGGCAGTGTGTACTTGTATTTAGTGGAAACAGACGAGCAATAACTGAACAGTACTAAATAAAATAAGTAGATAATATCCTTAGACATGAGCAGTGAAATGAGAACAATCTACACTTGTAGATTAAGCAAAAGTTCCAGGTCAGAATTACCTGTAAGCTACCCAGACCGATATATACCTGAGGAAAGCTGGAAAACACAACGGTTAAAACCTTGTGGTAACAAAAACAAAGATAAAGACAATAGCCCAAATATAAATAGTGTAAGTAAACACAAAACCGTTTTTGTCTGATTTTTGGAGATGTTGAGTTATTATTTACACTCAAACTAATGTCTTCCTTTTTGTTGTTACAATTGCATTTCAACTGTTGTGCCCTCCGGCCTTCTCCAGGGAATTTGGAATTGAATCCTTTATTCAATCTAAAGCAGAGGGTTTTTAAACTGTTTCCTGACCATTCAGTGGATGGTGAGATAAATAAATTGGGTCATGACAAGAAAGAAAGAAAAAGAAATATGCAAGTGAAAGCAAAGTGCAGAATAAAAACAACTCTAAATATTGCACAGCACTCATAAATCATTGCTAGTTTTTCACTGAGTTAAGCTCATATTACATTTTATTTTTTATACACGCACACACACACACACACACACACACACAGTTTGTTCTCATTGAGTTTATGTATCTTGTTTGTCAAACTCGTTGAAGAGTGAATAATGTCAGTTCTCTCTCACAAAGTGATCTTACACCGAAACTTAGCTACGAAAGTGTGCAGTGCATTTGTCTTTGTAGCCTGTGAAAGCTGTTAAGATTGTTGAATAATTCAGTTGCATCTGAAGTTAGAGCTAAAAGTGAAATTTCCTCGACTCAATGTCAGAGTCAAGTACAGGACATAAAAGTAATAATTTCATATTCAGAAAAATAGATATATGCAATTACATGTGGCTCATAATAAATATATACATATAAATTGTTGATGCTAAAGAAATTAACCTAGTAAACAGTTTCTCTTTGATTTATTACATGTAGGTATAATAGGTCTTGCTGTGGGTCGCCAAAAAAAAAAACGCTTAGATTGTTCTCATTCAACTGTTTATGCCTAGGGATTTTGTGTCTTAGTTAATAGTAATTTTTTTAAGGTGTGATCACTTATTGCTTGTTTCCACCAAGTCTGAATATAACTGTATTACCCAGGCCAGGAAGTGAACTCCCTCAAATCCACTAACAAATGCTTTAGTCCTCTCATCTTATAACAACAAAGCTAAAGTTATTAGTCCAGCAATAAATAAAAAAATAAGGTAATATAAAATAAAGTAAAATTATAAAAATAAAGTAAAAACAAAGTAATATAAAATAAAGTAAATAAAATGAACTGTAGATATCTTATGGAAGGCTACAGTAGTGAGGCAATCAGATTAACCATTACTTCACCACAAGTCTTCTAATATCTTCATGTAATTCATGTATAAAAATTTGCTCTTTCAAATAATGTAGAGAATAATGAGACCAGTTTGTAAGGCAATCACACCAAAGCTGCAAAATAAAACTTTAATGCAATGAAGTTGTTTATTTACTAATAACAAATATTTTATAGGGAAAAATGCAGATAAATACAAATTTTTATTCCATTTTCTTGAATTATTGTTAAATGCTAAACCAGCCAAAAAAAAATAACCTCAATAATTTAGATATAATTTATCATCAAGGGTCTATTGCTAGTTTTTATGGTATTTATAAAATAAAAAAAGGAAGTTGTTGCAAGTTTATATAATGAAAAATAAATCTAATATAAATGAAAACTTGATTTTAAAATTTACCTGGAAATGGAGCCTTCACAAATAATAAATGAAGCCTCCAATATATAGAATTAAAAAAAAATTTTTAAAGGATTCCTCTTTCTTTTCCCACCATGATAAACCTTATAAGCAATTATTTGTCTTGTTTTAATTTAAAAAAAAAAAGAAAAAAAGATGACCAATTTTCTGTTGTTATTTTGGTCCAAAGGAACTAAATAAAATTCTTTGGTTAAAAAACAAGACTGAACATCACTTATGCCAAATACTAAATTGCCTTTACAAATCTCTCTAAAGCAGAACTTCTTTTTTTTTTTTGCCCCCTCATTGTACCTAAAAAAATTTTATTTGGTTATCAGATAGAACATTATTCTTGGGGGGTGGACAGAAGGAACTGGGTGAATACAAATGTTAAACATGAGCCACATGCTATTTAGGCATTCCAAATTGTCTGAAGGTGCAGAGTTTTGACTTCTTCAAAATCAACAAACATTGTTTTTCTATAATATCCACTTGATGTTATCTATTTTTTTCTTTTAGTATATATGAAATTCTTTAATTTTAACTGATTGATTTAACTGATTAGATTGTGAAGATATCACTACTTTTCATATTTCTCTTTTCAATAAGTAGAAATAAAAACAATTGTTAGTGTAAAAACAAAAGCAGTTCTCGATTACCCTGTGACTTCTGTCCCATAATAATTGTTACATTTAATCTATGAAATGTGTGTGTAAATATGAGAACTATTCTAGCATAGAGAAAATTTTATGAAACAAAAATGTCTTTGAAACTCTTTCATAATTATTTAAATTGATTATGATTATGGGAAAAATACACTAATGCCTTTGAAGATATTACAGTCAATCAATAACCGTTTTCATCATTGATATATTCTTAACATTTTTATCAAAAAAACCCATGGATATTTTTAGTCATCCACAAATAATAATGGAAATTTTGCAGACAAATATTGCTTTTAGAAGTAAACTTATATTACCTTTGTGCTAAACAGACTTTTCATTTTAAAATATTAAAAAGTCACTCTATTTTTAAATGGTCATATTTTCTATTTTATCTTGATTTGCATAAAAAAAAGGATGAAATTAAAATTTAAAAAAAACTTGTCATTTTAATTTATTAGAAAAATAACTTCTTTTTTTTTTTTTTTTTAAAAAACAAACATATATATAAATATAAATCACACATTTTTCAAATTGGCAGGGAGTGTCAGTGGAGGCCCAGTTGTCAACACTGTATCCCCTAATTTCAATATTTTTTGGCATTGTCCTGTACAAATTACCCACCTTTTATAACAAAATTTATTGGAATGTAAAACTAGAGAAATCTCTTGGTTATTTCATATGATTTATTTGGTTACCATAATACTTTAAGAAATCCTGGTTTTTAATAAACTGCATTTGTGGAGTGGGGAAAGATGAAGGTAAAATGAAAAATGTTTTAATAGGTGATCTGTTCAAAATTTTGATATGGAATTTTCAGCTTTTACAATCTCAAATAGACTGACAAAAAATTAAAAGCTTCTATACTGTATGTACAAAAGGAAGAAATTTATACATGTATACGACCTGAAGAAAATTCAATATTTCTATTTTTGATTTTTAAAATAAAATGACAATATTTCAGAAAGAAAGACTTTTGTTGTTGTTTTTTAACTTGTGTATTTTTCATTTGTCTGCTATTTTTGCTTCTATAATACAAATCTAGAAAGACAATAAATACAAATTGAAACAGAGAAAACATGAAAACAGCTTTGAAACTAAACACCTGTAAATCAGCCATTTTTAACTTAATATAGTACATCTTGTTATTTTGTTTGGTATTGTTATGAAAATATTGGGCTATTTCCACTTGTGGCAGATTGCGACTTCATATGACTGACTTTATTATTTTTTAAAAATAATTTCAGTTATTGTACATTTTTCAGGCCGATATATCATCTTGATAAATTGTCAGCCAAGGTTAAAGAGCTCCTTTAAAGAGCTCCTATCTGCCTGTTCGGTAAGGACTTTTGATTATGCTCTTGCACAACCATTGATGGCTTCCAAACAGTTTCATCTACTCAGTTTTACTCCAGCCTTGAGTCAACCCCGGGGGGTAAGGGTTTCAGGCACTTTGCAACAGTGTGACTTGCTGGGATCATCCTCAAAGATGATGTTATCAATAAGCCACCTTCTTCACTAATCGACTATGGTGAGGTTTGCTTACATTAAAAATCAGTGTTCAAAATTCTCAGTGACTACTTTGTGACAGGAATAGCTGCATGTATATCACTGGGGGTGGAAGTTATTTTAACCCCAGTAATATACATGCAGCTACGTCAGTCACGAAGTAAGCATTTTACACGTGTTGTTGTTTGTTTTTTTAATGAGGCGGTGGGGACAAAACCAATGTGGTCACGGGGTAGTATTCTAGAACCCCCCCTTATGGGTACAACTGATTACACATTTTGTTAGAATTATCTCCCTTGTATCGACCATTAAAAATTTATTTTATTTCCGTATCTTTTCACATGTTGGGAGGACGAGTAACAATGTCCAAGTCATAAAACTGTTTTGTAAAGTCTGTTTAAGAAGCCTCAAGTAATTGATGTTGTTCATTGCTGCAAATTATAGAAATCAACCTAAATTTATATGGATTGAAAGAACCAGCAAAGAAGATTTTCATGCATAAGATGAAGGGAACGAAATAAATGAATGAAAACATTTCAACAAATTTATAACCATTTTCTAACAATCTTGACATTCACAGGCAGTTGTCTTCAGCTCCTAAATTTTTAATAACAACAGTTCTATTACATAGCAGTACCATAGATATACAGGGTGCGATGGAAATTAATACTGACATCAAAAAATTACACAAAAATATCTTGAAACACTAAAGAGTAAAAATTTATTCAATAAAATTGCCATTAAGCTTCAAACACGGCCTCCAGATGACTTCGGAATCTCCAACAACTCTTCTCTGGACATCTCCTTGTTTAACTTGGTGAATGCTGCCATAAACCTTGCTTTCAGTTCATCTTTGGTGCTACAAGGAGTTTTGTTGATCTCTTGCTCAACTGTGCCCCACACATAATAATCAAGGGAGTTGCAGTCTGGGGAGTTAGGTGGCCAAATGTAAGGGGTGATGTGGTCGCAGAAATTGTATCTGACAGCCACCACTGAATTCTCCTGCTCGTGTAGCATGATGCAGAGTTCTGGTGTTAGTCCTGCCATGGGTCAAGATGTCTATCTCCTCAAGGCACTTGAAGTAGTGTTACGCTGTACACTGTTATCTTGACTCTGAGGCCCTTACAAACAAATTTGGGAGTTCTTAGAATAGTGAGTTTTTCGAGCTGCCGTACCTTCATCCTACAGTACAACACTGTTCTCAGATTGATACCCAAACACTCTGAAGTTCATGCGTGAATGCCAAGCCGTACAGCATGCCGTTTTCAAATTTCTGGCAGAGTGATTTGCGTCATAGTGCACTTTTTCTTACAGAAAGTGCCCAACTGACCCTACTGTGCAGTCGGCAAAATCAAAAACAAACAACGCGCATGCGCAAAATTAAAAATATAATGGCGACAATTTACCCATTGCACCTTGTATAGTTCCAGTCGGGCTCATTACATTCATCACTTATGTGTAAATAACCTTGAGGAAAGCTATGGATCCATCTCTTAAAATATTAAATATTTGATTTTTAAATAATTGATTGGTTTTAACGGCATGTCAACCCATCTGAAGTTATTTTATGCCAAGAGGTAAATTGTGAGGGATGGTCAACAAAATTATTGTTTTTTCAAGAATTTTCCTTAATTTTGACAGTAAATTGTCTGCAGTTGTTTCTTGCTAAAAGGATTCGGAATTGCTTTGAGAGATAAGTTTCTAGGGTAAAGTTCAAGTTTACAGTTACATTTTTTTGGTATAATTTTATTTCTTTCAGGAATGACAAAATGTCATCTATACTGGCATTTTTGAAAATATCTCCCATATTATTTGTGTTGTAAAAGCATTGTCTGATAATGACAAAATCACCAGATTCTATGTATTTAGGGTGTTTGACATGCTATGCATTCTGGCTGATTTTCTTGTTTAAGTAAAAAAGAATGTGTTAGTTTACATAGTCAGGATGTAGTGACTTGTTCTTTTCAGAAGCCTGGTTTCCATTCTCCTATATTAGCATTTATTGAGAAGAGTTTATGTATGTATGCTATTAATCCAAATTTTGTTGATTTTTAAAGTAAAATAAAATAAATAGTATTGTTGTTGGTTATGGTTCTCCACAATTTCCTGTTCTTTGTAGCTTTTAGTAAATTTTCTCTTTTTGTTATCACAGTCCTGCCATCCATTTACACTAGCTCATTAGATAGGTTATACACTACTTTCTTTTCTCTCTCTCTCAATATGTCTTATGAGTGTGAAATTTTCCCAGCCTTCTTTCCTCATTATGTGCCTTAGAAATTTCAACAGTCTCTTTCTGATGTTAAGCATTGTCTTGAATGATGCATCGGTGTTGGGTTATCTGTCTTTTACCCCTGGTGGGGGGGGAATCTTTTCATGGTACCTATGAATAAAATGGATGAACAGCCACACGTTTCTGTTTACTTAAGTAAATTCTGTCTTTTGTGGTCTTTATCAGTTTCAGCATGTTTGAATAGTACACCACAAGTATAAATGTCATTTTTGTTTTCTCTAAAACTGCCTTTACTCACATGTGCAGTCCATAGTATTCTCAGCATCCTTCTGTAGAACCACATCTCTGTTGCCTCAAGTTTCTTCCACATCTGTGAACAGATTGACCTGCATTCCCCGACACAGGATGATTGATATTAGATATCAATCAATTATTCTTTTCTTTGTTTCTGATGAAATTTTCCTGTTTTTTAATGCTTTTCTTAGCTTTTGGAAGGCAACTTTTGCTATCCCAATGCACCTTTGTATTTCGGTGTTGCACTTTTCCATCCTCTTTTAAAACACTCCCCAGATATTTAAATTGTTTGTGCTTTATGAAGGAACCAAAAAAAGTTTCAGTTTATTAAATAAATTAACATTTTAAAATAGGTGTATTATATGCTATATAGTAGAAATACAATAAATGGTGATTTACAGATCACGACAGCCATTAAGGAGATGTAATTAAATATACTTTAATGTTTAAAAAAAATTTATTCAGTATTATTATTGTTTAGGTAATAAGCATTATAACATAGCACAAATAGCTATATCGTGGGAAAAGGAATTTTCGACAATATATGCATTTTTTTTTTTTTTTAACTTTTATCAAAAGCAACATTCATGTACATGTAGTTATGGATAATAATATACATTAATTACTAATTTTTTTTAATTAATAACTATTTGTTCTCAGTTGCTGACATTAATAGCTATCTGTTGATGTGCTAAAATTTTGGAATAATAAAAATTTAAATTTCATCTCTCCAATAGATGTTGTGATGCGTTAATTCAAATCTCTAAGTCAATTCAGTGAATGGAATGTATACATTTCCATTTAATGTCTATGGGTGGTCAGAAAATTTTGTCTCAACATTCATGTGTATTCAAGGGGACAATTCACAATAAAAAAAAAAAAAAGAAAAAAAAAAATGGAAGGCAAACATGTATAAACATGCCCACAATAAGATATAGTGTCCAAATGAAATTAATCCCCCCCCCCCGGCCCATGACACTGTGGTGGAGACATGCTAATTAATTATTTTATTGGGTCATATACGTTAGAAAAGTGAAGGTTGCATATGTGAATTAGCTATTTCTGCACACACTGTAAACTTCTTCATTCCACAACATTTATAAAACATAAATAGGACACAAACAGCAAATCTCAGATAATAAGATTTGGTTGGTGGATTTTAAATTTGCTTTTTAAACTCTCATAAATGTTCAGTGTCATGTGAGTTTGAGTTCACTGAATTGAATATTTTGTCCTATATAATATGTGAAATTTTGACAGAATTTGTTATTAGATAAACTTGTTTAAATTGAATTTTAAATAGTTTGTAAAACAGTTTCTGAAATGGAATTCATAATGTCAGAGTTTAGTAACAGAAGTTGTCTGCCTTTGATTATGTTTGTGTGTCAAAGATTGCATAAAATATCTTACAAGAACTCTGGAAGGTAGTTTGTTCTTCAGTCAAGAATTAAACATAAGGAACAATAAATTCCAATGTAAGAATGTTCTGTAGATTTAGTCAAAAATCAATTCTGTGATTGAGAAGTTTTCAGCAAGTGATAAATGAATCCAAAAGTTGGCAGTCAAGGTAATCATAAAAAACACTTATCCCAAAACACTGCTACTGCCATATATCATACTTGCAATGGAATTGTTAGTCTATGTTGACACCTTTTAGCTACAAGTCATAAATATGTACTATTTGGGCAATTTTCAACTGATCCATTAGAAAAAGAATTTGGTAAACTTCACCAAGGATCAGGTGGCACCTATTTTATAAATGTTCAACAATGTATTGAAAAGTTGCATATTAAGCAGACATCTTTACTTTTAAATCAAAATGTAAATATTGATGAATTTGATGTTAATCCAGGTCACCAATGTACATCTTGTGATTATAAACTTTGTGAGGAAGATTCAGAAATATTTGACAATCTGGAAAATTTAGAACCATCTCTTTCCAATAAAATAAAAATGGCTCTTGTGTCCATAGCTGGATATATTACAAGAAATGATAATCAACCCAGTGAATGTGAAACCCATTTTTATTATGAAAAGTATGGAAAATATACCAATTTAATTGACTGTGGAAAACTAAAAATTCCTTATGACCACACTTGTCAATGGTTATTTTTTTGTTTCATCCTTTTCCATACAATAAAGGAAAAGGTTTGCTATAAATCATTAACATTTTTATGCTTATTTCTGAGTTTCATTTTTTTCAACATGGAGAAAAAGCATGCTTCTATTTTTGCAAATATAGTTTTGAAAAATTTTTGCAAACATGGCACACCTAGATCAGAAAAAGAACCAGCTCTAAAAGTTTTGAAACTTTCCTAGAATGATTTTGTTTTATTTGTCTATATTTCTGTGATGATTGATTGTTATATACACACTTCAGCTGATGTCTTCCAGCCTTCTTGGGTTCTGTTTGTCAAACCCAGTAACTGTAATGTAAATTTAAACCAAAGTCTTTATTCACTCACAGGGAATAGATTGAATAAATGATTCAGTGACACCTGTAAATAATATAAATTTCTGATTCAATATATCTTTTACCAGAAATCATAATTACCCCTTTGTGTTGTTTAATAATTATCAGTGTTCATAGCAAAAATACATATTTTCATTTATCTTTCAACATGTCCTATTATTTTCAGGTGTGAATAAAAATGTTATTCTAAGTATTTCATAAAGTGGTTGACTTCATTTTCTTCTAAAATTTCTGAAAATCCTACATTTTTCAATAGGCCTCCAGTTCTGGCTCTCAGTTGCGCCATGACTTGACCTGGAGTATAGAACGCCATGCTCATGCCTTAAAGAAATACAAAAAATTGTTCTCATGAGTACAGCTCACACCTTATGAAGGGTTTTATCTATGTAAAATATGTGTTTTTTGTTTGTTTTTTTTTTTTTAAATTAGTCAGTGGAAAATGTGATGATGCCTTTTCAGAACTTAGGTCTCTGGTTGGTATCCAGAAAGAAATGTGTATATACTAGAAATCAAAGGAAATAAAACAATAATCATAATTGTAAACTGAAATACAAAATGAATCACACACGAAAAAAAACTATTTGTTGTTCTATTCAGTAAAAGCTAAATTCTTGAAAGTCTACTGCATATTCCTTAAACTCATCAGTTAAATTTCATAATGAAACTTTCAAGACCAAATGGAGACCAAATATTATTTAAATTACTAATTTTTGTAAAAGTTGATATTCTAACAATATTTCATTAATTCCTATCCTTTTTAATTTTTGTTTCGCCATCAATATTTTCTTTCGTTAATTGTGACATCTTAATTCTAATGTTTTTAAAATTATTTCCATAATTTTTTAGACCACACATAAACAAACTTAGTTTTGGCTAAAGTTAACTTTTCAATAATAAACTTGAGTAAGGCATAAACCAATCTCTCCCTTTACTCTCATGTTCATATAGCTTGACACTGTCATCACACTGAAAAGAGTAAGTGTGTTAGTATGTAACAGGATTAGGTAGTAGTAATGGATATGGAAATATACACTTTCCTTTTCACTAAGATAGTGACAAAGAAAACTCTCTGTTGTTCCTATCTTCAGTAACTGACAGAACCTGGACATAGCTTATGTGGGTCAGTGAATGTCATAAAAAAAAAAAAAAAAAAAAAATATATCAATCAATCAATGACAATACGTCCCACCAAAAATCAAGCAGAAAACACTGATGTGTCAGGCCCAATAAAAAGAAGAAAAAAAACATGCGCACAGGAGAAGTGGGAAATTGGTTCGATGTAGCAATTCTAGATACAAGGATTGGAGATTCATCAGATGTGAGTTTGACCGAATGTGCAACTCCAGAAGAAAAAGAAGAAATGATGAATTCAAAAAAATAATTTCTATCAGCCCAAAAACACAGCGACCCTGTATGAACTCTTAAATCACAAAAAGGACTACGACAGTTGTCACCCACTTTAACCACTATAACCAAATGGAGTCAACAATAAAATAGTACTATAGACAGTAAATTTGTCATTTACTTATGTATTAGCTCAACCTTCATCTCTATATACCATAAGTATTTGAACACACCACTTTTCCCATAACCAACTTAATAAAAAGCAGCAAAAAGCTGCTGCACTCACTGACACACTTTATGGGTACCAGTTTACAATATATAAATTATATATAAGAAACAAGAGCAATCACAAAATTAAAAGCAAATTTAAACATTAATTTTATTCAAATTTATCATTAATGAAATTAAATCTTTTATATTTACATTTTCATAAAAATATAAAGTATATATATTTTTGAATCTCATAAGAAAATCATTTTTAAACAGTTTTTGCTTCAAATGGCTGTGTGCGATATATTTTTGTTCATTTTGTTGACACTTCCCAAGTTGGTGCTCTCTAGTGATGATTAACAAGCTCATCTCCTGACTCATGGTCAGTGAACCCATTTTTAACAAGGTGTATTATGAATCTGGCCTTGGACAAAATCCAACAAAGTTAATTAAAAAAAAAAAAAAAAAAAAAAAAAAAATTAATTTCATTCATAAACTCAGATTAAAAAAAAAAAAAATATTTTTTGAATTGGTCTTTGATAAAGATTTTTTATGCTGGCAAAATGTTTTGAGTAAGACGAGAAATTGATAAGGTGGCTTTCTTTCTCCCAAGTTAGTTGCTTTTAACATTTTGTATAGATCATAAAATTATATAGTGCTTAATAGATTTGGCAGGATTCTGCATACAATTCTAATATGAAATTACTTTTATTTTTTTTTTTACGATTGTTCATATCATTTTTGTTTTTATTTCCCAGTCTCATATCCAACTTGGAAACATTTAGTCAATAAAAAAAAAGTAAAGAACAGAAATGCAAAATAAAAACAAAGATAAGCAAATAGTATCAAGTGAAGACAATGTTGACAAATTGTTAAATTGCTTATCAAATGATAAAATTTTATGTTTGTTTTATGGTTTATCAACCATTTAAATAACCTTAACAGTCCTACTAATTAACCCATAGCTGGGGGAGATATGGTGAATATATACCTTCCCCAAAGGTATTTGCATGTAAGTGAATATAACAAGCCTGACTGAAATTGGAACTAGGCTTTCTGATTTCCAATTCTGAGCAGTTATACATCACACCATCTGCACAGCCAAGCACCTGGTTTCCCTGAGTGGTCACCCATTTAGGTACTAACCAGGCTTGATGTTGCTTAACTTTTATGGCTGTAAGCAGCTCAAATGATATTTGCAGATATTAATACAAATATGATAAAACCATTTTGATTTTTTTTTTTTTTTTACATTAAAAATATTTTTAATTCCCCAACCTCATTTGTCGATTCTATGTGGCCGTGTCAGATGTAATATTTTTAGATTTGGTTACTACTGTAAATGCCTCAGTAGTTGTGCTATATGGACAGGGTACGAGGAAAGAATTGTGAAAACCAAATTATTTCTGGCAACATTTTGTACAAAGATCTAACTAAGGTTACTCGTTTTTGTATCTTATAAAATCAGAAACCCCAGAGTATTCATTTCAGTGTTCTTATAAAAATCTGAAAGGAAGTTGAATAAGAAAGACAAAAAAAATTTAAATACACATGCAGTATAAATATCTAACAATTGATTTTATC
>CAHIKZ030001112.1:4300000-4315000 GCA_903632075.3 Acanthosepion pharaonis
AAACAAAAACAAAAACAAAAAACAAAACAAAACAAAAAACAAATAAAAACACCCACCCACCACCACCACCACCAACAACAACAACAACAATTCCAGCGGAATCAATGTACCCTCTTCACGCTAGTTTGTGGAATGAAGGGCTCGGTTCGAAATTTCGACATGATTACTGAGTATTAAGACTGGCACCTAAGGAAAGCTTTTAATCGAACTAACATGAGCAAGTTCACCCGAAAATACACGACATATTTCTGAATGCCATTTAACAACAAATGCAGTCACCTGAATGACTATTTTTTTAATCATTTCACCCCAAGATGGGTGAAGGAGTTACCGGGGTTACCGAGAATAAAGGAAACCATAAAAACTTTATTGAAAAGAAAGTAAATAACAGAACAAGCTTCAAAGAAATAGAAGGGGACAAGTGACACAGCATTTAAAAAATTTTTAAGATCGGAATTGATAGGAAAGCAAGAAGTATGAAGGTTTGTTACCAGTAGAGGTTACACTTGTTACATTATTCAGACTATTGTCCTCATCTTTGTCGCCATATTTATTACAACGTTTCGGCCCTTCAGTATCTGTCTATATTTCTGAGATGAGGTATTATGTACACTATTTACATTATTCGGACTGTTGTCCTCATCTTTGTCGCCATATTTATTACAACGTTTCGGCCCTTCAGTATCTGTCTATATTTCTGAAATGAGGTATTATGTACACTATTTACATTATTCGGACTGTTGTCCTCATCTTTGTCGCCATATTTATTACAACGTTTCGGCCCTTTAGCATCTGTCTATATTTCTGAGATGAGGTATTATGTACACTATTTACATTATTCGGACTATTGTCCTCATCTTAGTCGCCATATTTATTATAACGTTTCGGCCTTTCAGTATCTGTCTATACTTCTGAGATGAGGTAATATGTACACTATTTACATTATTCGGACTATTGTCCTCATCTTTGTCGCCATAATTATTACAACGTTGTACGCTACGGCCTTCTACGGTGGTTGAAATGTCAGAAGTGTAGACAGAACAGTAGAGGTTAATAATTAATTGAATACCTTTACGGTGTAAATCAATTTTGTCTAATATTCCAAGTACCTCTTTACACGGTACCCTATCAAATTATTTTGTACAATATATAAAACTTGAGTATAGATTTTTTGCATTTCTAATTCATCCTTGCATTGAATACTGCTGACATAAATGGTCTGGTGCTCTCGCCGTTCATTTCGAGGTCCTTGATAAAATCCAGAGACGTATATGCAATCTCGTTTACAGTCACTTTCCCATAGACGTACTGTGGTTTCCCTCTGTCTTTTCTACAAGTATTTCCATGGCAATTGCTCTGACGAGCTACTTTCACCGGTTACCAAACTGCATAAATTTAAGCGTGCTACTAGGTTGGCACCTCGGTCCCACCTTTTCACTATCAAAACGGTTAAATGTAGCCGTCTTTTCTACTCCAACAGCTTCTTTTCGCACTTCCCGACAGTGAAACTCCCTTCCTCTTACTTGCTTCCCTGATAGCTATAATCTTCAGATATTCAAAGGTAATGTCACTCGACATCTTCTTATGCCTTGATCCTGATCCCCGTATCTTTTCTTCAAACATCCTTCTTTACTCTTGCTCACACTCTGTAACCCCTTACGTGTTAGTGGCACTCTCGGCTTGCTTGGGGTGATATATTTAGAAAAAATTCTCCCATTGAAGAGCATGTGGCCTCAGCGCTCAATTCCCGTAGGCGCTCCGAGGAATATAGAGCCACAGCCATTAAACCCTTCAGACTACCTGAGGAGTACGGGGCCACAACCCTCAAATTTCGTCGACTCCCCGACGAGGCCACTGCTCTCAAGTTCTGTAAATTCTCAGATGAGTATGGAGCCACAGTTTTCAGTAGGCTAGATATTGTTGTTGCGGTTTCCATAGCAACTAATATATTTTTGCGGGATGAAGTTGATAGCTCTCCACCAAACTGGTTTTGATTTAACAGTTGTCCTTCTCCTAGACAGGTTGCCAACCAAGGCTGAAGAACCAGTCTGCATTACTATTTATCTCATAGCATGTGTAAGGGGGGGGGGAGAAGATATCGTTTCAGACCATTCCCAATGATATTTGCGCGCAAGTGAATGCATCGAATTCGACTGGATTTCGAACTCCGCTCTCTGGCTTTCGAGCCTCGTCTCTATCCATTACACCATTTGCACATATTGCATTTCTATTGCTTGCGTTAATAGCATTCCGATCATAAACAACGAATAATAGGAACTACAAAAAAACAAAAAAAAGAATACTGCTGTGAA
The DNA here is from genome assembly GCA_903632075.3 of Acanthosepion pharaonis. Lineage (NCBI taxonomy): Eukaryota > Metazoa > Mollusca > Cephalopoda > Sepiida > Sepiidae > Acanthosepion > Acanthosepion pharaonis. The sequence goes on from CAHIKZ030001112.1 coordinate 4,302,313, forward strand.
CAACGAGAAATATGTAGTACACAAATAATGAGGAAAGGAGGGATAGGGAATATAACACGAACAAGACTTACTGAAGTCAAGAGAACTGAGGGTAAAAGAGGGTGTAATATACTTGACGAGTCTGAATAAATAGGTGACAGAATAAGAACCAACAATAGTTATTTAGGGTAAACAAAAGACAGAAAGTTGTGGAGAGCCGTTATCGCCCAATTCTTGCAAGGATATGGCATACAGAAGAAGAACGTAAAGAATATAAAAGGAATTGGTACTGTAATTATTGAAGTGTCATTTGACGTCATTTTTGTCACGTAGGCTCGTTTATGTATAGCTGGTCAACTCCGAACAAATAAGGGCTTCTCTGAACAAGTCTCGAGCTGGTACGGGCGTATCGAGACGATAACCAGCCGAGCTGTACATGCAATCTATTTCTCTCTCTTTCTCTCTAAACATATGCACACACAAGTAAGCCCGCGCATATACCATATCTCTTTCTCGCATGCGTGTATACGCACACGTGTGCTATATCTTTAAAATCTTTTGCATGTTGCACAATCAGCGCCTAATTCGAATATGCGAGTGATGAGAAAACCACGTGATAAAAAAAAATGTCCGGATTCGGCCGCCTTTATGGCGCCCTTAGTTTTTTTATCATGTGTTTTTTGTTGATTCTATCTAGCAATATTCAACTCCTAGGGGTGCTTCACACATTCGGATGGGCAGTTACCGTTTAACATACACAAACACACAAATAAACACATACCTCTGTTTACTGATATCAATAAAGGATGGTTTTGTTTTTTATCATAACGAAACGAGAGTGTAATCTTTTCTGAAAATGGCGATAGAAATACGTGTGTTTATAACTGTTTTAACTTGGATAAAGTTTTATTTCCTTCCCATTCAGTTAATCAGTTTAGCAAGAATACGGTTATAGAGTACTTCTCATCCAACATCTGTGGCCGAGTGGTTAGATTGTTCGCATTCTGATCATGAGACCCGTGTACGAATCTCACCATGATCGATTTATCAGGAAGGAGACTTCTTGATGTTATCGGACTAGAGGGATCTGAAAACCATACCATGAATGAAATTGGGTAGACGGAACCGTCGATAGCTGTCATAAGTCATAGTTAAATTTTTATCTCGAGAGATAACTGTAACTAAGGTCTGCTCAGTATAGTTGCAGTATAAACCACTCTGGGCTCTGTGGGCATTGAACAAACACAAATGCACCTGAGCAAGCGTCTGCAATAGTAGACTGGTATCCTCGAATACGAGTGGCCAGTTACACACACACACACACACACACATATATAAATAAAAAGAAAGAACAGTAAGATATATAATCCGGTGTTCTTATTGATATTTTTTATTTTTACAAAACAGTGCTCAATGTAAATTTACAGAGCATAATAACTGATACAACAAAAGTTAATAAAAATGAACACACTAACAATCCCTTGTCTGAATAATTGGATTTCTCTGTATCCTTGGAAACAGTGAATTATGATTTTTTTTGTGTGCGTTTAAAACTCAGTAAATTTAAAAAAATAAGTTACTCCAATATTCGCTTGAAGATGAAATGGAACTAATGTTTTAATTTAATTATAAAATTAAATTTGAAGTTTTTAGCTTCTATTTTTGAAACATGGTTATTACAGTGTAGCGAAAAAAACATTTTTTAAAACAGGTAAATTTATATATATATATATATATATATATATATATATATATATATATATATATATTATTTGTTTATATTTCTGTGATGGGGTATTGTAATTATTTACATTGTTCGGACTGTTGTGCTCATCTTTGTTGCCATATTCATAACGTTTTCGAAGTTATACGTTCGAGCAGACAGATCACAGAGATCTCTCTCACTCCTTTCTCTCTCTCTCTCTCTCTCTCTATATATATATATATATATATATATATATATATATACATATGGGCACGATCGCAGTGTGTAGCACCTTTGGAAAGTGCCTGAAAACAATACCACGGGTTGACCCAAGCCTTACGAGTGAAAATAGATAGACGGAACCCTTGGAGGCCGTCGATAGCTTTCCTAGCACGAAGCCATCGTGGCCGAGGGCTTGAGCGTGCTGGCCTTGTTCAAATTGTTGATCACGCTAGATAACACGCTCTTTCCCAGAAACTGTAACTAAGGTCTGCTCAGCATAGTTGCAGTATAAACCACATGTGGGCTCTGTGGGTGTTGAATAAACACAAATGAGCCTGAGCAAGCGTCTGCAATAGGAATTGGCTAGCCACCCTAGTAGACCGGTATCTCCGAATATGAGTGGCCAGCTATAGTATATTCAGCGCTATGGGGAGGGGCTGTTGGGCTTAACCCCCACCCCCAATTTTTGTAGAAATTAAGAACTAAAAAGAAGTGGAACTCGTAATTACGATACATCACTAAGGATGCAAGAAAAATGGTTGATTCTTCGTACCGCTTTAGTACCTGACAACCCATGCTTTCGCCTCCCTTTACAAGAGTCAGGTCAGACCAGACTGCTGTTGTCATGTTTGGGCGGGAGTTATCAATTCTGCATTTGCTAATCTCGATAGTGTCCAAAAGCGTCTCCGCGTCCTTGTGAGTGATGAACTATCACCAACAGAGTGTGGCAAGCTTCTCACTGCTCTATCGCTATTTCTATGAAAAGTGCTCGGGCGAATTGCATTCCTTGGTTGCGACAGTCCTAACCAACACAGCCAGGACCAGCCATGCCTCTCACATAGTACCAAACCACCCTCATTCACTCTGTATTCCTCTGGTGAGAAGTTCCACTCAAGTGGCTTCTTCCGACGAGCCACTGCGCTGTTGAACCGTCTCCCAAGTGGATGTTTCCCCGATCACTACAATCTTAACATGTTCAAGTCTAGGGTTAACCGTTATCTTCCTCACCTATCTGCATGTGTTTCTCACTCTGTAATCATCTACCTCGAGGGCCCCCCAGGCCTTGTACAGGATGATCCTCACTGTAAAAAAAAAAAAGACTAACTTTCTCCACTTGACGTCTATTGATGAGAGTACTACTGAACTGTATCATACACATTTGTGCAAATTAATTGAAAAAAACCGCTTTAGTTTCCCTTCTTTCAACATACGGTCAGTTTTAGACACATTGGAGTGACAGGGTGTAATCGATTTCTATTTTTTCTTCAGATTAGGTCATTTTCAGTGTTGTGCAGTAATATGAATCTATTTTCGGAGTGTATGATGAAATTTGTTTGACCTTGAAAAATATTGAATCATCCGCGATTGCATCAGATTTGTATCATATCCAGACACTATTGTCTCGACTGACGATTAGTTGTCCTATGGCTATTGTCTGCGATGGACATTACTACAAGTAAGCGTACGGAAATTGTAGCACTGTACAAACACACTGGCAAGTGTTACCAGTGAGCAAATAAAAGTACTATAGACTGGCCCGGGAACTTTCCTGATTTAAATCCAATCGAGAATTTGTGGTCAATCTGCAAGGAACGATTTCTTGGAATGGATATACGAAGTACTAACAAATGTGCCCTGGGTCATGTTTCATTGGGAAATTACGAAAAAAAAAAAAAGAGTAAATAATAACGGAATTATTCATTTTGTTTCAATTATTTTTGCTCAAGGGTGTAGGTAATCATGGCTCTTCACATCTTCCTGCATTATTAATTTGCACAAGGGTGTATATCTAAATGATTACAGCACTTAATTTTCAAACTTAAAGAGAAAACTTAATTTTTAGTATTTTTTTTCATGAAATATTAGATTTTAAAACTTTTATATAATCTTTATACATGGAAAAAGTCTATTGGTTTAATAACAGAATATCAATATAATCGAAAGACAAAAAATGACTATTTAGAACCAAAACAAAAAGAAAGAAAGAAAGAAAAAAATTTCTGTAGGATAACAGATAAAAAAAATATAAATTTTATGAGAAGATCAAATAAAATAAAATATAGAACGAGGAATCTTTAAAATTTAATCATCCCGACAACCAACGTCTGAATATTCTCCACGTCTTTTTATTTTGTGGCAATCTACATCCTTGGGCAAATTAATTGAAACAACCGCTTTAGTTTCCTTTTTTTCACCATACGGTCAGTTTTAGTCCCACTGGAGTGAGAGGGTGTAATCGATTTTTATTTTTTCCTCAGATTAGGTCATTTGCAGTATTTTGCAGTAATATGAATCTATTTTCAGGGGGTATGATGACATTTATTTGTCCTGGAAAATATTAGGTCATTCCTGATGGGATCAGATTTGTATCACGCCGAAACACTATTGTCTCGACTGTCGATTAGTTGACATACTGCCATTGGCTGCAATGGACGTTACCTCAAGGAAGCGTACGAAAATTGTAACGCTGTACGAACACACTGGTAAGCCTTACCGATGAGCAAATCAAAGTACTATAAACTGGCTTGGAAACTCTCCTGATTTAAATCCAATCGAGAATCTGTGGTCAATCTGCAAGGAAAGACTTTGTGGAATGGACATACGAAGTGCTAACATGTGCACGGGGTCATGGCTCATTGGAAAAATACGAAAAATATAAATAATAACGTAATTATTCATTTTGTTTCATTTAATATGCACAAAGGTGAACTTATTGAGTGAGGGTCAATATTACTATCAATAATTTGCGAGATTATTAAACACTGGAATGATCGTGTAAATGACACGTATTTAGTAATAAATTTTATAATGTTGCACTTTTTACCTATGATCATTCCCAGATAGTTTTTCTAATCGTTTCACCACAAGCAAGGCAGTAAAGCCACTAAGACACAAAGGGTTACTGAGTGTGAAAGAATATGAAAAACATCTACGTTGTTAAGGAGTGAGAACAATAAAAGAAGATGACGTTATTTACATTATTCGGACTATTGCATAATACGCACCCTTTCTTTGGTGATCAAACCCTATAAATTGTACCTCTCCAATTTCATTACGGCCAGCGTAATTAAAAAAAATTAAAATAGAATAATATTATTCTAATTTAGTTTTATGATAATTCTTATTTTACATTTTTAAATATTGCTAGGTACATATGATTGTATTTGACATCCTTATGGGGTCGCAATCGCCGAATGTTAGTGTCCAATTGTCGTTTGTTTGTGGTGAGTAGCAATTTCGCAACTGAAATCAACTTATGAAACGGCAATTTTTTAAAGATTTTTTTGTAGCAGTGCGTAATGCGCACCCATAATTTTGCTTATTATTTTTTTAGAAAAAAATTGAGTATTATACATGAAGAATTCCGTTATATATATTTACTTTTCTCAAGTGACGCATGTGTAATCTGGGATGTGTGTGTGTGTGTGCATTAGATTTAGACAGCAATAAAATAACTTTTTTGCGATTTATCTAGTCTTATACCAAAGAGTGTTGTATTATTAATGTTCTTATAAAGAATTCAACAATTTACAATGAGTTTTACAATATGAGTGAGGTCAAAGAAAAGCAATGAAATTATATCAATTTATACATGATAATAGAAATATGAAATGCTTTCAATGCTCACAAATAAATATATTCTAATGTTAGCCCATAATACATACATATGTACACATTATTAGGTCACATGAGAACACCAAAAAAAAAAAAGAAAAGAAAAGAAAAGAAAAATGGAATTCTTCATAGGTGTAGAATAACAATACAATAAACAACACTTACCGGCGTAAGAGTCCCAGCTAGCGTCCAGCTGGCAGACAAAAATAAAGCAGGTTGTAACTTAATACAAACCCTGCAAACTAACTGAGAAATCAAACTGGTATTTATATAGAAATACTTCCACTCAGGTACCAGCAGCCAATCACAGCCCAAGCAATGGACTATCCCACTTTAGCATAATGAGATGCTCCATTGCACCATAAATAACTCTCTTTCTCAATGTTGAATTAGTATTCACTCAGCTTGCTCCACAACTGAGTGTTTATCTTGACCACGTGATTGTTCGACAATAGGTTCGTTGATATTTAAAGCAGTGATCTCCAAACATTTTTTTATACCACGAACCGGCTTCAAGCCGGACAATCATTCAGCGGACCGGTAGTTGTACATATGTTTAATTTAAATGCATTTCAATAAAGAGAGCAATATTAAAAAGAGCAATTTATTAAAGTGTATAATCTTTTGACACTCATGTCTGGCCTCCAACCCAGCTGCACATTTGTGTTATTAGTTTCCTTGAATCAATCTCTATTACGCTATTAACAGATCAGTATCAACTCAGCATAATATAGAATCAATGTAGAATCTTAAAAATTAGGTAGGATTAGAAAATTATTTGAAAATTATTACAAATAAATAAAATATATACATTAATTATAAAATATACTTACAGCTATGATAGATAGTATTGAGTAGATGAATATTGAATATATTAATAAATCTTTTTAAATGAAAGTCCAATGTTCACTTAATGTATTATATAATTTTAAACAAGTTAACTTTTTATTTGCGGCCCGCAAGCAAATGATCCAGTGACCGGTACCGGTCTGCGGGCCTGGGGTTGCGGACTTCTGATTGAAAGAGAAATAATGGTAAATGTTTATACACCAATAGTGCACTCTGCTAGTCGGATACAAAGATAAACTTGGGTCCTGTGCCTAGGTTTATGGAAAAGAAACGCAGGACGAAGCACACTTTGACTGTTCTCCTAATACGGCTCGAGAGCCAAGCGATTGGTATCACATTAATTTGTTATACATCATATTTCTAGTATGCCAACAGACGACGTAGATTGGAAACGAAGAAGTTTGATGACGTAGGCGTTTAAATAAACCTTTTATTTGCAAAATGACCGCGGATTACGTTAAGTCGTGTTCCAAAGATATGTAAAATCGTAGAAAGATTAACTTTTGTCGAGTTGTTCAAAAATTGGTACATTGTAAATCGCTCCTCCGTCATTGAATCAAAACAAACCAAATTTTTTATTTGTTTACTTATTTTTGTTTGTCTTTTTATGAATGAAAGAAAAAAACAACCTCATATTACTGCCGATTAAGCAGCTTTTGATCATGATAATCTGTACTTATGAATACTAATGGGTATGTCCCAATCCTCATAAATACATTGGACACTCTTGTAAGTGGGCGCAATATGCTGCCTAAGCAGTCAGCGTGATCTGTCAACGTGGAAAACTCTTACCGTGTCGAACTCTCTACCTTTGAGCAGAGAGGAACCTGGACGAGGCTATGCCGAAAGGCAGAGTCTCGTACGAGGAGGTAGATGGAAACCCGATCCCGCATGTGCGGGGTCTACGGGCAACTTTTGCCCAAGCCCACAGGCTCGGATATCCCCACATTAAATTTGACCTTGTGCCGCATCCTACCTTGTGGTGAGGCAGGTAAATATCGTAATATCGTAATACCACTAGCAGTGGTTTACCTACTTCACGCCGCTGGCGAGTTGTATATTTTGTTGATGTTATAAAGTTTACCATTTCATTTCCAACCTCCGTTTTGGTTATTCCTCATTCAGTAACCCTTTCTAGGTTACATTATAATCAAAATAAATTACTACGGTTTATTAATAATCACTTGTAGCACCTGTGAAAATTTCAGGGCTTTCTTGATTTAATTTTGTTTCTTTCTTTCCTCTTTTTTTCCTACTGAAATCAAACAGTGTCTCTCATGTTTTCTATGTCTTTCATCGCGATCAAAAACGGAACAGTCCATTATTTATGAGGAAATTTCTTTCTTTCACTGAAACCAAGTAGCGTTTCTGATATGTCTTTTCCGTCTTTGCACACACGATGAAAACGCAATAGTCCATTATTTATGTGGCATTGACAGGGTGTAGCGTACGTGCAGGTCTAACTAAGGATTTAGGGGAAGGAATAGCAGAGTAAGAAGGCAGGTTACTTTGTTGGTCAATTTAAGCGTGGGCAATCATAGCATTTCACCATTTCCGATCCTTTGTAAACCTAAGCAATATTTATTCCCTTAATATCCACTAGTACCTCTTTTGTCGTTCAGTTACACAAGCTCATTAGGTAGGTTACTTGATATTTCCTTCTGTCTCTCTGATCTATATGCCTTATAAGTGTCAAATTCTCCAAGCTCTCTTTCCTCGTGTATAACCAGAAATTTTGACTGTTTCTTTCATATTCTTCTGTTTCTGTTTTCTTTAAAACTTTCGCGTTGCTCTCATAACATGGACTTGATCCCTGCATTCTTCTGTAGAACCGCATCTCTGCTGCCTCATTTCCTTTTTTTATTTGCGAGAAAATTCTCCAACATTCCCTGACATATGGGAGAATTGATTTTTACATAGCAGTTCAGCAGTAGCAGTTCATAGCCAATGTCCTATTTATGAGCAACGGATAAGTCTTCAAAGTTTTGTTATGAACCTTCCTCTAATTGATAAACAATCAATTTCTTTTTCAGGTCTTCGGAAGGCTTTTACGTCATGATTTCAAAATGTTTCAAGTCAGAGAGAAGGAAAACTCTTCATTCAGAACTGGTGGAGATGGGCAGTGGCGTAATCTGTCTACTATTTACTCAAAGAAGTACCAGAAATTCACAGAGTATAAACAACACGTATTTATGGAGATCAATGATCACCCACATCACGATGAGGTATGGCGTTTAAAAAATGGAGTAGTTAAATGTTATCAAATCAAATCCTTAATGATTAAATCTTTTTATCTCAATCTGTCCATCTATCTATCTATCTATCTATCTATCTATCTATCTATCTATCTATCCTCATATATCTGTGTTTGTCTCTCTCACTCAGTCTATTCATATCTCTCTTAATCTTTTCATATTTAAGTCATTTTATATTAATCTATCAACCAATCACTCTGTCTGCCTCCACCTATACATTATCTATCTATCTATCTATCTATCTATCTAAATTCGATTGGACAATCAATATGAAAAGGCTTATAAATTTGGCATGTTTCGATTTCATTGTAGCTTCATCATAAATTTCTTCTGCAATAAATCGGAACTCGTCTAATTTATAAATTTTCCCTATTTGCTACTTACTATCTCTCTCTCTCTCTCTTTCTGTTCATCTATCTATCTATCTATCTATCTATCTATCTATCTATCTATCTATCAGTCTGCTCATTATATATCTATCTCAGTCTATTCATTATCTATCTATCTATCAATCTATCTATCTATCTATCTATCTATCTATCTATCTATCTATCTATCTATCTATCTATCAGTCTGCTCATTATCTATCTATCTCAGTCTATTCATTATCTATCTATCTATCTATCTATCTATCTATCTATCAGTCTGTTCATTATCTATCTATCTATCTATCTATCTATCTATCTATCTATCTATCTATCTATGTTCTTCTATTTGTCTGTCTCTCTCTCTCTCTCTCGGTCTGTTCATATCTATCTATCTATCTATCTATCTATCTATCTATCTTAAGCTACAGCAATGGATCAAACTTAAACGTAATGCTTATTTATGGATTACCGTCAAACCCTTCTCATTCTCTTATATCTGCCACATACACTTCTTCTTGTTATAGTTTATAAGCAGTTGTAAGTCGTTATCCGTCTGAGGCAGACCCTCTCTGACATCAGGTCATAAACTCGGCCCGTAACAGAGTCTATCTTCCTCAATTACATTAAAGTACTTTCATTAAAAAAAAAAAAAACTTTAATGCAGTTACTGATATAACAGAAGTAGTCTGCATTTATTCTATCGAAGTTAGCTGAGAATATAAAGGGGGTAAAACAGGCAACATGAAAACCCATTTGTCAGTGTGCTTCCAGGGATGAAAAAGAGGATACATTTATAAAGCAATTGTTAATTTTGATGAAAAAAAAAAATAAGAAAGAAACTAGTAAAAATCACCATATTTCGCTATTTACGCTGGTTTTCACTATATGGATTGACTCAATTATGAAGTTAAATGACTATTAAACAATCAACTTATTGCTGACTACAACTGAGTGAAGTTTGTATTAGATTGCTTGAAAATTGAGGGAGTTTTTAGTTTAAAATTCATGTTGAAATCGATTTTTCATTATTTTGTTAAATGCAGTGGTGTAGAAATGAAAATGAGGTATCGTTGAGATCGTCATGATATAAGTAACCTACATACCGAGTTTGAACGAAATCGGAGGAAAAAAGTTGTATTATCGATTTTTGATCGGCTTTATCAATTATTGATCTTTTTAAAAAAAATAATCGATTTTTTACGCTAAGAACCTATCTCTTACATTGTACAATGTATATGCCAAGTTTGGTAAAAATCGGTTGGATATTTCTCGAGTGAAAAGATGCTACACCGATAGACAGACGGACCACTATTATATATATATATAGATATCAAACATATCTTTTTATATCGTAAGGACCTTTCTAAATGCTCCTGCATTTTTAAAGCTTGCTTAATAAACTGCATAATATGCGCTAAAAATTATCGATACAGAAAATGGAATTGGCTCAAACGAAGACAACTCACATCCTCGTCTGTTGCGTTCATTTTAGAACTAATACATTGGGAAAGGCATGAACCCATCTTTTCTTTGCAATTTACAGAAACGGACTATGTAAAGGGTAATGTTCGCTTACATCCTGAAGAGACAAGCTATTTGAAATGCTCGTGATGTGGTACATTTCAATAATTCTAGCTCTAATGAAAGTTGCCGAATGCTGGCGGTCTGTTCCTCCTTTAAATTGATACATTTTTAAAAAATCCTATTTAAGCTTTCGGTTTACATAAGCCATTATCAAAGATGACAATTACATTACAATATATTAAGCAATACACGGACAAAACAGTGATGATAGTCTGTTTCTGTTTTCCAAGCAACGACAAACTCGTGCATACAAGACGCTGGAAGCGAAAATCGCACCGCAGCTCATGACGTCACACATGACCACGCGTAAGTGAATTCGAGAAGTATTAAGTATGGGAAGCCGTTGGTATAAATCAATGGCTTCTGTTGCCAATTATAGGCATTTAAGAATAGTTGTGGAGATTTCATAGTTTATTTTGTTCAGGTTAGGTTTCAACTGTTTTACGTATATAGCTTCAAGAATATTTAGTTTTTGTTTATTGTTTTCATGTTTAAGTATAATGGCGTTTTCAACAAGGATTTGTGTATGCGGCCAGGCATGTTGTTTTAAATGCCTACATATATATATATATATATATATATATATGTTTCATTAAATAATATAGACAAGTGTTGTCTATTTATTTCATGTAAATTCTTTTCATATTATTTTCATTAATAACATCATCATTAAACGAAGAAAGAAAATCACAATATTGATCCATATTTTTTAATCCTATCTAAGCTTTCAGCTTACATAGGCTATTAAGATGACAATTACTTTACAATATATTAAGCAATACACGGACAAATCAGTGATGATAGTCTGTTTCTGTTTACATGGAAGATTTCCAAGCAACAACAAACTCGTGCGTATAAGACGCTGGAAGCGAAAATCGCACCGCAGCTCATGACGTCACACATGACCACGCGAGACTGAAAACGAGAAGTATTAAGTACGGATTAAAGGCTTACTTAAGACTCTTCCGTCTTATCTTATGGGATGTTATCGGGCGGTAGTTTTTCAGCATTAATTGACACTATGTATTGGTGAAAATAACGTTGAAATTATATATTAGGTGTGTGCAAAAAAAAAAAAAAAAATCTAGTGTTTGTTTTTACTGATTTTAACTGTATTTAGTTTCGACTTTCAAAAACATAATAATCAGCAAGTGAAGGTCGTCTACTTCTAGGCGAGTTTCTCAAAATATCTCAGCCAGAATTTGAACGGGGGTCTACGATTCCATCTTTCACAAATATAACCATTACGCCGACTCTCATTTGATTTCTTAAAGCGTGAAACATACAGTCACCATTCAGTATTGATTTCTATGTTTATATCCACAAACATCCTCGAGAGACCGTTCAATCTTCCCCCATAAATATAGCGACATTTAAATTCATATATATATATATATATATATATATATATATATATTGTCATCCACAGACAGATAGACTGTTTCGCTGTATCACAGCTCATCAGTGTAGCTAGACGTCCGGTTGCCTATAGCTAAGATCGAATCCCGACTGAATTGGCGACAGTCGGGGATTCTACCACTAAGCCGTTGGTGCACGACAGGGATGAAGGTGAATTTAAGCGTATTTATTTTTAGATAAACACATTGACTGAAAGAACGAGATTCGATTTACCGAAGTGTCTTGCATTATTAGCCGTAATAGCCACTGTTTACAAAGCCACACTTCCTCCCCAGAGAGTTCAACTGAAATAAATTTTTCAGGGAGCATATATATATATATATATATATATATGATTTATTTGAAAATTATAACATAAATATGTTATAAGATCACTACAAAAATAAAAATAGCCATATTGTTTCAACACCATCACTTGATAAAACACCAGAAGTGTTGAAACAAAATGACCATGTTTGTAGTGATTTTATAACATATTTATTTTATAATTTTCGAATAAATTATATTTGTTTTACTCTGAATTGAGTACTCTTTTAAGAATAGTATATTTAGTTATTGGAATTTATTCCGTATACCAAAATACCAAAATGTAATCTGTAGGGATTATTCCAAAGAGAACTTAAAAGTTCATATGAGAGCTCAGTGTATGATACAGAGCAAATTATAAGAATAATTAGAGAAAAAAAAAACTT
>CAHIKZ030001112.1:4317500-4327500 GCA_903632075.3 Acanthosepion pharaonis
ACACTCGTACACACACACACACACACACACACACACACACACACATATATATATATATGTGTGTGTGTGTGTATGTATATATATATATATATATATATATATTAGTGTGCGTGTGTATATATAAGATATGTATTAAGCCACAAAAATGGCTATTCTATATTTGCGTTTGGAGACTTAAATCTAAATAGATCTGATAAATATATATATATATATATATATATATATATATATATATATATATATATATATATATTTCCTTACCACTCACTTTACTGTATATTTCTTTTGATATCTTTGTAGATGTACTGTGCATTGGTCTACACAATGGCCGAGGTAGTTGTTTAACGTCCTACCGGTGCCAAGGGTCAGACTTTTCACGTTGTCACGAGTTCCGTAACACATGGCCGTAAAAGGCACCAAATTTACTGCAGTGGTGGGCTGGAGTTCATTTCTCTTCAGGCTGGCTTTGAATTAAGAATTTTTCTTCTCAGCTGCTTGCTACCGCGAGGCAAGAAAGCTCGGTCTGCCCTGCTATTTAACCCGTAGCTGGAAGACGATGGATTATTTACATTATGTTCAGGGGGACGAATGTCCTCATTTTTGTTGTTATAACAGCAGTTCGGCCTTTGTGCTCCCGAACTTCAACAGGTGCTTGTCGATTCGGGTAACATTCCAAAATGAACACTTTATTTAATCTACCAGGGTAGTTTGTTTTTGTTCCGCTGACCATGTTTTGGGTAGATAACTCGTCTAGTTCTTATTCATAATGCTCAGTTATTGATCGACCCACGTACACATTACTGGACCCAGGTATTGAACTCTGAGTTACTATATCAACAAATACAAGAACCAACGCTTAAATCCAGCAAGCTAGAATGCTGCGATAATAATAACAAAGATGAGGACAGTAGAAAATACATATATATATATATATATATATATATATATATATATATATATATATATATATATATATATATATGTGGACATTAATCAACACCCGGCATAACAGTTTGTTTCATGCTTAAACGCAATTGTCAGGCCATCAGTATCGTATATTTACATACGCTCTATGCCTGATATTGAGCACTTTAACCCAATTAATATACCATACCTTAAATATATATATATATATATATATATATATATATATGGCCTGATGATTGCGTGTAGCATGAAACAGACTGTCGCCTCTAAGTATTGACTTCAATGTTCACTTTTTATATTTACACACGTTCTGTCTCTGATAATGAGCACTTTATCCCATAAATATAGCACACCTTAAGACTATATTTCTTCATACATACATATATATATATATATATATATATATATATATATATATATATATATATATATATATATGTGTGTGTGTGTGTGTGTGTATATATATATATATGTGTGTGTGTGTGTGTATATATATATATACAAACATACGTACATATATATATATATATATATATATATATATATGTGTAAAGAAAAAGTTTCGTTTTTTCCTGGAAAAAGTACACATTTTAGGAAACGCGTCGGCTAAGATTACGAGCAGAATTCCTATTCTTTTCTTTTTAAACATATTGATTAATTCTGAGAATTTTCTACATATATATATTTACACACACACACACACACACACACACACACACACACACACACACAAAAATATATATATATATATATATATAAAGTATAAGCGAAAGAATAGTCATATTTTACTACTTTTAGAATTTAAGGTTTCATGTGGATGGTTATGCGGCTCTTTAACAATTTTCAGGCGACATAAGTGAATTCTTTATTAGGGTTAGAAAGGAATCGCTATCGAATTGGATGAGAAAACTACTTTTTTATTTTACATCTATATTAGTTAAGTTAATAGCATAATGGAAAAATTTTCTAACATTATACTGATTTATAGAAATTTATGTATTATATTCTCTAATATATATATATATATATGTGTGTGTGTATATACACGTATATATATATATATATATATATATAGTAAGCTATGCTATATTTAATATTTGTGGGTAAAAGAGCTCAATATCATGAGTAGAGCCTATGTCAATATAAGCGAGGACACTGAGTTCAACGCTGAGCGGTGACAACGTGTTTCATGCCCGAACGCAATTTTCAGGCCATTTAAGGCATGAAAGAGACCGCCATCACTCGGCGTGGACCTCAGTGCCCATTTTATGTATATATACATAAATATTTTAAATATATATATTTTTAAATATATATATATATTTTTTTTTTCCGTTTTTAACTTTTTAAACAATTCGCCCTAGCTGTTACCATGGAAATTTTGATTTCAATTATTAAAACACGTAAATTTCAGAAATACGTTATTCCAAAAAAAAATTCTCTTGAAGTTGGAACAGAGCTTACTTTAACTCAATTTATCGCGATTTGAAATCATATTTTTAAATAAATAATTATATTTATGCTCTACTTTTGTATCGAGCACTATTTTTTAAAAATAATAACTAAAATACTAAGGAACTTTGGATTATTTACCTAACCAGTTCTTTCCTATTTTCTATATATTTTCACACACACACACACACACACACACACACACACACACACACACACACACACACATATATATTTAGGTAAATTGAGAACCGAATAGAATACAATTCCAGCGTTCGTAACAATTAATTTAAAAGAGGGCTCAATACAAAAATAGAGCCATATTCTTTATTTTAGGATTTTACATCTAAAACACTTCAAAATCGCTACACAGTTGCATTCGTGTTTCGATGTATATCAACGTATCTCATCAGGCGATTATAAATAACTGGCGAGGGAACGATTTATTCAGAAAAAAGCAAAATACACCCTATTTTTGCAAAAAAAAAAAAAAAAAAAAAAACGAGAAAAACGAAAATAGCGAGTGTTTATGAGGATTGTGGACATTATTCAGATCAACCAATCGAAATTGACCAACGCTAGATTTAAACTAAGGCAAATTAAGAAATTATTTTCTATTAATGGGTCATGACCAGTAGATTTGAAATCAATGAGACCAACAAATGTTAAACAGGAGCAGATGTAAATGGATACATATTGTTACATTAGACAATGTCATTTCTTCAGAAAAATTAAGTGGTAATCTAACACAATGTTAGACAAGTTATATGCTTTGTGAGTTTCCTTCATAAAAATAAACCTTTTTATAGGTGAGAAAGAAATAGCTTCTTTAAGAACCAGGAAATAATTTAGACCTATAGAATTTACTTGGTAAATTAATATATAACCGTTGACTAAATATTCTTTATATAAGGTGTTTATAACAATAACCAATCAATGCAGCCAATCGATGCAAAATGTCAAAATACCAACCAAATACCAATACATCCGTACAAGATGTTACTAACAATACCAGGAGATTAATACAAAATTATATTAAATTTAGATGAATCTTACCAAAAGAAAGATAAGCCATATATGGTGAAACACAGTTCAACTAAAATTTAAGAAAAATCATTGTCAAATTCCAAGTCTAACTGAATTGTAAGGTAAAAGGTAGACTGTGTTTACAATTTACAGTTAACTCGGATCTTTGGTTTAATAAAGCATTCTTATCAAAGAACCTGACAATTTGCACATTTTTTTTTTATCTAAACACGGAAAACAGGCTTCATATAAAGGTTTAAGTGTCCTTGCCATTTTAAAAATTTCCCATTTCACCTTAGGAGTTTTATTATCGTCTTTCAAACTTCAAAAACATTTAGAAAGTGATGTATTACTTTTATAAGTATTATTAGTAAAGGATTTTTCTTTTTGTCCTTTTTTTTGTAAAAAGAAGCTCTCGTTTGGTTTTAAATCTGAATACGTCGTTCACTCCATAGTAATTTGCAATCGTCTGATGAGATGCGTTTGTACGCAACGAACCACGGCTGTAATTGTGTAGTGATTTTGACATGTTTTTGATGTAATATCCTATATATATATATATATGGAGAAATATAGTTTTAAGGTGTTCTATATTTATGGGATAATGTGCTCAATATCAGAGATAGAGCGTATGTAAATATAAATATAAAAGTGAACATTGAAGTCAACACTCAGAGGCGACAGGCTGTTTCATGTTAGGCGCATATCATGAAACAATATGTCGCCTCTGAGTGTTGATTTCAATGTTCGCTTACATATATATATATATATATATATATATATATATATATAAAGTTTTCCTTCTCCTAGAGTGACTGCTAGCTCAAGCTGGGAAAGCACAGTCTACAGTGCTGTTTAATGCATAGTTGGATGGAGGTAGATGGGTTTATGCCTTCTCCAAGGACAGCAGCGTTATTACAAAAAATAATGATTAAAATAAGAATGAATAATAATAAATAAATTTTTGTAATTTTTAGACCAGTTCTTCACGAACCTGGATGAAATATCCAAAGTTGGGAAAAAATGTTTTTTTTTGGTGATGGGGCGAGTAACGAGTCATAAATGGAATACATCTTAAATATCCTAGTTATTTCAATGAGGTACAAAACTATGGACATCTACATTATTTACATTATTCGGACTATTGTCCTCATTTTTGTCGCCATATGTATTACAACGTTTCGGCCGTTGTACGCTCCGGCCTTCTTTAGGTGGTTGGAATGTCGAACTGAACCCTTTATTTCGCTCACTGGGGTAGACTCTTCTGTCATGTTTAATGGGTGTCAGTTATCAGTTGTCTCCTGTTAATTTCCCTCTGAAAGTTATCCACTGCCTTAGCCGGGTATTGAACTCACACTCTTTGGGTCCTGCCACTGGATCTAATTAAAGCCTTTTCCCACTGTGCCATGTGTCCTTGAGGACATCTGTGTATGAATTTCTGGGTATTATAAACCTAATGCCTTCAGTTATTTGTCTTTACCAGAGCCCATAATGCAATTCTTGCTGTTATCAATGCATGTTTTTACCAGACCTCATATTGCAATTTTTGTTGTTATTATCGCTTTTCTCTGGCACTTTTTATTACTGGTTCCCATATTGTATGCATTTCTATGCTTGGTCGGCTCAGGAGATTTTTGTGGCCTAGCATATGTGCTGATTACTTATATTGCGGAATCGGAGAGCCGTGTTCGAATTCCAGTTAAGTTCATTGCATTACTAATACCAGATATCTTTTCTCCTAGCTATGGGTAAATAGCAGGACAAATTGGGTGTTATATCTTTGGTTGGCGACCAGTCTAGAAGAAGAAAAAATCTGAATTCAAACCAGTCTGGAGAGGGTGGGGCTCCGTCAGGCTGTTTTACTTATGAAAGCCTACTGCTGCGGTAGATGTGGTGCTTCTACGACCCCAGGCGTTACGGAATTTAAATATTAATTTTCTTTTTTTTTCTTCCTCAGAACGAGTGCTCACGAACGGGCATGTGTTTTGTCCACATTGGGCAATGAAGGACTTTCTGATAACTACTTTTGAATAATGAACAAAAATGGATTAATAGGCATTGTTTTAATTCATTAATTTAATGGCTTCAACTAAATAGATTTTGAGCACAATACATGCCTTCAACTACAGATAAAATGTATTGTAGGTCAATTTGCGAAAAAATGTTTTGTTGGTAATTCTACTATGAAAAGTAAACTGGCCATTTTGCTTTAAATATGTATTGTTGGTCACTTATATACAAATGTATTGCTGGTACTTTAATATTTGCATAGTGTTGAAACCCTTATAGATGCTACAACCTCGGGTCAGGTTGGACTAGCGGACAACAGCAATGAAGCGGTGGTTTCACGCTCCAATATCCCAATCAGAGGCCTTACCGCAGGATGTAGTTTATCGTCATACCCCAGACTGTCTTCTGAGAAGGCTTAGATGCGCTATAGTGTAATGGTTAGTAGCCCAGAAAGATAAGTTGGCGAACTGAGTTCTTCTTCCTTCGTATAGGTGACTTCGGAAAGGCATGAAACCGACTTTTCTTCCCACGTCTATAGATAGAACAGAAACGCAGACTAGGTTCGATAGCCTTGGATATTAGCTAGTCTAACAGATAGGCTCTTCTGAATTCAAAACCTATCTGAAGACGGATAGTCTACATCCGGCTGTTTTACCTTAGCCACACCAACTGCTGCTACTGCTGCAGTACATACGGTGCACTAACGACTGCAAAAAAAAACTTGTTTCTTGCTTTATGAAAAATTAAAGATCTAAACGAAGTTGGTTTCGTATTTATTCTTGATTTTTTTTCGCATATTTTTACTTTTATAGCAAGTGTCTTTATCTTTTAATTACAATTTTCTTTAAATGGTCTTTTTATATGCGTTTCATTTTAAATAAACTTTTCTTTCAATGATTACATTCATCCTCTTTCGTACCGTTAGACATCAATGCGGGCCAGTGCTTCTCAAACTTTTTCGGCTCATGGACCATTTTTTTCTACAAAAAATTAAAATAGACAACTCCTACTTTTACTTTTAGACTGTTCAATTTTCACACTAAAATGCTCAATGAAAAGATAAAGGAGTCTATTTACACTTTAGACTTTACTTTAGTAAACAAAGATAAACACAGGATATCAAAATCAATTTTGATGATGTCATTTAGTCCATTCAGCTAGTGACTACCTTGATCTGTGGTGCTTCTGACACAAGATATCATAATCAATTTTGATGGTGTCATTTAGTGTTAGTCCATTCAGCTAGTGACTATCTTGATCTTGGTGTTTCTGACACAACATATCATAATCAATTTTGATGGTATCATTCAGTCTTAGTCTGATAGTTCCTCTGATGTTGAGATTCAACTGAAAACATCAACAACAGCCGAAAATCCAGATTCCACCATCCATTGGATCGGGAAAGAAATGATGCTTGCTTCTACATGCTGAAAAAAAAAAAGAAATATAGCACAGCATAAGACCTATGTAATTTCTTAATTTTCAAATATAATGGAAAAAAAACCCCAAAATGTTATATTTTTAGATACATTTTTGTGAAATAGCTACAATTTGTTTATGGCTACAAATATTCTGTGGCCCACTAGAAATCCTATGGAGACCACTGGCGATCCACCTGGACCAAATTAAGAATCACTACTGTGGACTATAGGGCCACAACCTCAACACTCTTTTGTTGCTGCTGTTATTTCTGAAGCAAGTAGGTTTTTACGAGGTGGTATGTCTCATTCCACTCCCAATCAGTTCTTGAATTCTGAATTGTTCTTCTAGACTGATTACCAACAAAAGCAAGAGAACTTAGTTTACGATGAATTTAACCCGTAACTTAAAGAATAAATGGATATATATCTTCACAAGAGTTTTCTGGCGAAAGTTAACGCAACGAATTCGGCCAGAATTCGAACCCGGTTCGTCGATTTCCCTTTCCGAGACACTAACCGTTACACTACTCACACACCTCCGGCCGGAAGAGAAGAATTAGATTCATATTGTTCCTAAGGGTTTTAGCGGATAAATGAATACAATAAAGTCGACCAGAATTCGAACTCAGCACGCTGATTCCCATCTCCGTGTCGATAACCGCTACACTGCATGTCCTAAAAGAAATGAACTGGATAAAAAAAAGTAGCAACATTTTCCTCCGATAAAGTTTCTGAAATAGAAATCTGGTAATATTAATGTTGTTAACCGGGACATTAGAGTATCCTTTATTTTTTACAACGTTTTTTGGCCGATTTTTATTTATGTCCCTACAGAAGTCATGAAAATTTATAAAACAGTCAATATAAAAAAAGCTGCTATATATATATATATATATATATATATATATATATATATATATATATATATATATATATATATATATATATATATATATATATATTCTTAGGTAACTCCACTAGGTCGCGTAAAAAACAGCATATCATGATGAAAACGGCCCCAAACTCAATAAAATCAGTTTTGTCATCAAAATGTTTATCTTATTATTAAGAGGAATGACCAAAGTATTTATTTATTTATTATTTTGAGAAATTTTTTACTCCTGTCTAGCACGTTCGAAATTTTGGTTAAAGAGTTTTTTTTTTTGTATGACAGCGGCGAACTACAGAAAAAAGGTTTGTTTTATTTTGCGCTTTTTCCGAGGAAAACACACATTGATTTGGAAATTCTTGCAAAATTCAAATAATTGTCGGATTTTAATGAAACTTTCAGGAAATATTCAGAAATGTCTGAAATTATTTATGAAATTTTTTTAGAAAATCTTGGTAATAAATGTTTTTTTTTTTTTTTTTTTTTTTTTACATATATTACTAACCACTTACATGATTTCATGAAATTTCGAGAAATTACATTTTTAAGTGGGGGATGTTTTTATTTGTTAAAAGCAGGACTCTTTGGAGAAAGTAAATCATCAAGTTTTTTTTGTAAAACAGTTACCCATTTCATCGAAAATCTGCTCTGAATTGTAAAATAAAAATTGCAATAAAACTACGACATTATTTAATTGGAAAAGTTTTTAATTTCGTTTGTAAATAAGTTATATTAAGGACACTATTATCTGAAGAAATAAAATTTTTTCGATGAATAATGAATTTTTACAAGAATTTATCCATTTTTAAAAAATTTTAATTATGATAATACAATAGTTCAAAAATTGTTTAAAATTCTTCATTGCTTTCAAGAATGCAATTTGATGATATCGTTAAGTGAAAAGGAAATATTTACGAATGAAAATTTGAAAAGCTCATAACCATCGTTTGTACCTGAATATTTTCAAAATAATTTTCAAAATAATTTTTAGTGCAAAAAATGTTCCTAATTTCTACTTATGGGAATCTATACAAGGTCACGTGATTTCAGTGTCGTCTGACGTACTGCAATTATTTCACTTTTAATTCAGTTCTGTCTTTGCAAATCATTCCTTCAAAATATCCCCCCCACAAAAGTTTTATTTTTCTTAATTGGTATTTCACTAAATATTTTTATTTTTATTTTATACATTTATTTTAGTTTGGGTCATACTTCAATTAATTAATTAATTTTTTGTTTAAGGTAACAAAGAACTTTAAGAACCTAGAAACGAAATGCAAATTTCTTAAAGCTTCTTAAAAACTTAACTCAAAGTCAATAAAATATTAAATAATTGCTTAAAATATGTTAATTTGTAAAAATTACTATGTAGTTAAAAGCTAAAAATGCGTTCACTTAGTTTTCGTAAATAGGTCATTTCTGGTCATCCATAAGAGCTGTCATCACCTTATAAATCAATAAAGATCAAAGAAAGATGAACCCTTCTTTAAGAAATGCTTGTATATTGTTTTTTTTTTATGATCTAAGTAAGTAATATTTATTTCAAATCAGATTAATTTAACTTTAAATTTTCTAATTTTACTCAAATAATATGCCACAAATCTGTAATTTAATTTTTAAAGAATGTAAAACCAGATAAATTTGTTCGTTTAAAAATTTCTTAAAAATTAAGAAAATGGCCGCTTTTAAGAAAATTTTAAAAATCGAGCAATTATTTGACATTCTAATCTATATAATTTCTATCTGAAATACGCCGGAATATTTTACTTACTTGAAATAATAAATTTAATCACTTAGGTTTCAATTAAAACTAGAATAAAATCTTCAAGAATGCTTTTTCATTTTTAAAATTTAATTTTAAAACTTAGGTATCGAAAATTCAGTGGGGGTACATACATACATACATACATACATATATATATATATATATATATATATATATATATATATATATATATATATAATTGGATTGATGTGAGTTTGTGACCCTGAGTTTCACGATATTTGCGATCGTCAGACAAAGTGATTCATTTTTAAATTTTGGATTATATATGCATGCTTGTATCGGTGTTTCTATGGTAGTGGGAGGAAAATTGTCATCGGAACGCCACTGATACGTACGCAGACATACATACATACACGCACGTTCACACATGGGCGCTCACAGAAACATAAATATATATGAACAGTGTGGGACTGGGCGTATATGCGCATGCATATGTTTTTGCGGGCATACGTACACAATTTGTCGCTGTATTCAATGTTGGATTGTATA
>CAHIKZ030001112.1:4332500-4337500 GCA_903632075.3 Acanthosepion pharaonis
ACTATTGTCCTAAGACCTAAATCCTTAAATACCCTATAGATCATTTTCCTAATACGGTCTACCTTAATTTTAGTTGAGTTTTTAACAACTAATAATCCATCATCTCTATATAATCCTACACTATCTGAATCTAGACAATCGAAGGCACTTAAATTATATAAAAGAAATAATCCAACCAAGTTTCAGCAGAATCCAAGGAACCCATGGAAATGTCAAAATTGTTGTTGGAAGACTTTTTGGTCCACTGTTCATCCTTGTAAATTAGAACAGAATTTCGACACTTCATGATGATATCAATTTCACTCTCAGAAATAGTAGAATATTCCCGGGCGAAGTCCAGTGCCAAGGTGAAAAGATCCTTCGATATAGATGGATAATAGTCGATAATATCGAACTGTATGAATGAACATTTTCCCTTATATCGTATGTTGTTAAACCAGTTGATGACCTCAGTTGTGCTAATCCACTGGAGCAGTCCAAGGGTGTTTTTAATGGAGTGGTTGATTCTTTCTAAGATGGTCTTGCTAATCCTACCGATTTCTGGTCTTGTAGGATTTATAAGTCTAGTGGATGGCTTAGTTTTGAATTCGGGTTTATGGTCCTTTAGGGGTCGTATACTTTAAATGATAATGATATGTCGCTGTATTTTTAATAGATTAGTATTTTTATTGCATAATGGTCATACTTACGATATAAGTGTGTATTGTTTACCTGCATAGTGTTATCAGTGTTGGTGTAAATATATATATATTTATTTATGTGTTGGTTAGAGTATTTGCACTGAGGAATGTGTAGGTTGGTGTATAAATGTATTTATGGTTTTTTTTTTTTTTTTTTACATGTGAGGGTGTATGTGTGGGGGTATGTATGTATATATATATATGAGTGTGTGTATATATATATATATATATATATGTGGGAAAGTAAGGTAGATTATGAGAGAAAAGGTTAATAATTATTACTGTATATGTATGCGTGTGCCTATATATGTGTGTGTGGGTGTGTGTATATATGTATGTATTTGTGTGTGTATGTGTGTATATGTATGTATGTATGTAGATATATATATATATATATGTTTGTATATATATATATATATATATATATGTGTGTGTGTGTGTATATGGTTGGATATATATATATATATATATGTATATATGCATATATATATGTATGTGTGTATATGTATGTATGTGTGTGTGTGTATGTGTATGAGTATGTACAGGTATGTATATGATTAAATCACGACAGTATAATGGTTAGCCAGCATGGTTCACTAGATTGGGTGCGACTGAGTAATGAGTTCGTTCCTCACGGGATGCCCTTGATTTCAGCTTTGTGCCACAATATATTTGTATATATATGTATGTGTATGTGTGTATGTATGTGTGTATATATATATGTGTGTGCATATATATATATATGTGTATATATATCTGTATGTCCTATTTTATTGTGTATGTGTATTTATATTTAAGTATATTTCTGTTTGTATGAATGTGTTTATATATTTGTATGTTAGACTATATGTATATTGCTGTGTGTTGGTGTTTGAAGGTATATTTATGTATCTATATGTTAGTTCGTTTATATATGTATTTGGTTGAAAGTTGTTGTATTTTTTATGTATGCATGTATATATGGGTGGTTGTTATTGCAGGTAGATATATTTATGGATATATATATATGTTTATTTGTAGATATGTATGTATGTGTGTATATATATTTATGTATGTTTGTGTATGTATATATATATAGGTGTGTGTGTTGGAACCTATTATGTATGAGTTTGTGTGTATGTGTAGGTATGGAAACTTTGGTATATCATGACTGTTTTTATATATCTAAGTATGTGTGCATAAAAGTCTATGTGTGTATATATGTGTGTGTATTTAGGTTTATATGTATATGTACGTACATATGTACTTGTTATCATAGATATGTATATGTACGTATATGTTTATGTTTATATATTTATTCGTGTGTATTTCTGTACGTATATGTATGTATGAATATATATATTTTTTTTTTTTTTTTTTTATGTGTGTTAATTTGTTTTTGCTGCCGTGTATATATATATATATATATATGTATATATTTGTGGATTTCTTTATCCTGTTTTTCTTTGCCAAATATATAATGAAACTATTATCAACTTATATGATTAATAATATATATATATTTTTATTGATATTTATTGTTTTAGAGTTTTCGTTTTAATATATTAAATAATATTATTTTAAACATTTTTATCTTTATATATTTGCTCCCTTAAGTTATAATTCAATAAGTGGTTAGCATTTATTTAAGTCTGAAATATTTACTGGTTGTGATTTCTCAATGTCTATGCCATTGTGGATGTATGTTTGTGTATATATCGGTGTCTATGTGTATGTAGAGTGTATTCACATTTAACTGTGTGTGTGTATAAGTGTTAGTTTCCACGTCTCCTTTTTTCGTAAAGGGCTGTGGAGTTGTTCATGTATTCCCCCCACCTCTTCCTTTTTTTTTTTTTTTTAGTGTGTGTGTATATTTGTGTGTGTGTGTGTGTGTGTGTGTGTGTATGTATCTAATTATGTCTGGATGCTTATGTATTATAATCTGATTGTGTTTTTGTTGTGTCACGCGTGAGTTTAAGACCATATTCACAAACTTTAAAATAAAAACGGAAAAGAAAAAAATATATACATGTATTATCAGATGACCGGACGAATTGTAGCTTTTTGTCTTGTCAGACGTAATTTCAATGAAGAAATGAATTGAATAAACATATATATTTTTTCTTTTCTCAATAATTTTGTAGTTTTTAAACTTAATAGTGATTAAATTTGGATTTTTAAAAATTGCCAGTTTTAATTTTAATATTAAATTTTATCATATAAATTTATAATTATTAGTTAGTAAAAATTATTTTTAATATTACACGTATTTAAAGATCTAAATAGCTATAATAGCAGGATTTTGTTGTCAAGCTTTTGAATCTTTCTGTACTTCGTTTTTGATTGGTTATTCTAGCTTTTGTAACAATGCTCCCCTAGTGTAGGATCGTTAATTCATCTGAAACTTTTAAAACCATTTATTTTCTTTTCAACACCATCACTTGATAAGACACAGAGTGTGTTGAAACAAAATGGCTATTTTTGTAGTGATTTTATAACATACTTATGTTATAAATTTTTTATAAAATAATTATATCTGCTCTACTTTGTATTGAGCACTCTTTTAAGAATAGTAATTGTTGGTTATTGGAATTCATTCCGTGTATACCAATTATATACTTTTTTATATATATATATATATATATATATATATATATATGGAAAGCTTTTTTATATATTTATATATATATATATATATATATATATATATATATATATATATATATATATATATATATATAACTTACAACTGAGGAGTGAGTTCAATCCTTACTGGGTGACCTATGCTTTATGCTTAGTACCATATCTAAGCCGCGCTTGGCAAATCTCTATATCTGCTTGAGTCAGTTTGGATGTATTTTGTGGCGGTAAATGAAATAAACATCCAATAATCAATATTTGATTAACGAGCAAGAATGTGTGGTGATTTCGTTTATGCATCGATGTATGTGTTTAAACTTCAAAGCTTTAACAAGTAAACGTTGCAATATAAACATTTATCCAGTGTTGTTTGCTAATCCAATACTGATGATCTACAAGAGTAATTTACATCTGCTAAGTTATAAAATTATCATATCCTATAAACAAGGTATATATTTATATATACATGTTGGAATTTATGCATAGAATTGTGTATCATGGTGACGTGACGGCATTTAGGCGCCTGTTTTTCACACACATAAAAACCATAATTTGAGTCATCGTTTGAAAATCGGGTTTGCTGAACCAAAAATCCTTGATGTTATAAGGGCATACTCTCTAGAGCGATTTGCCGATAAACAATGGTTAGCAGTCTAGTCTTGCATATCATTAAGTTGGTGTCTTTTATTCGTGATCTTGTACAAGACGAAGTTAAAATTAATAAATAAAAATAACTCTCTTGTGTACAGTTCATAATTACTCATAGAAAACGACTCAAGATTCGTACACACAGTCCTTAGTCAATCTCTTCTCTATAGAGGTCTTACTGGGAAGAGGTGTTAGACCACTTTTGAAGGTCATCCTGTTGTTATACGGACTACAGATCTGTTGTATTTTTTCCGATAATATCTTCACATATGTTAGGCAAACCGAAGCTGTTTTCTGAGTGTTATTATCCTCTTGTACCTTTCTATCCCAATTTGTCGGAGCTGCTGTCATGTACCTTGGGCATTCGTGGTCTTGTACTAAATTATATTAAAATTAACTAGTAGCATGGCCCGGCATTGGCCGTGCTTGATTAAAAAATCGTACGACTCATACAGCAATCGCTATCACTTGACTTAAAATATTTTTTCCCTTCCTTGCCTTTAAAGGAGTTCCCTTTGCCGTGATAATGTTGCTACATGCATTACTTCTTGCCTATCTCACAATGCGAATTTTTTCTAAGCTCTATACTAAACATTAAATCTGTTACGAAAAAAGAACTAAACAAAATGAACACAAAATGATCAGTTTAAAAAAAAGGACTCGTAACTGGAAGAACCGAATGAAAAAAGAATGTTAACAACAAATACTTTTCACACCCAACCCAGTTCTGCGGAATCAGAACCAACGTTGAGTTTAAGCAAGCGAATGAGCCACTTGGAGTGCCATGCAGATTTAAATTTTTCCCACTTGTGACGAATGCAGTTATCGATTTTTTTTGCATGCTAGTTAACATTCGTGTCAGTCAGCTGTTGGCTCTCACGCTGGCCAATAGAATCTCCCTGTCTACTCGTGGCAGCCAGCTATAGGCTCTGGCCAGTAGAAAATGACCGTAAACTAAATGAAAAGTGCCGTAGAAGCATGAAAAAATCGATTATTTCCACTATCGATGGGAGTTGGGAAATGCAAAGTCGGTCTTGGCCTTCCCACTAACTT
>CAHIKZ030001112.1:4342500-4447500 GCA_903632075.3 Acanthosepion pharaonis
TATCTTTTTCGTATATGTTGACATATATTTATTTTGTTAATATTGACATCTATCTATCTATCTATCTCTTTATCTATTTATTTCGTATATGTTGACATATATCTATTTCGTTAATATTGACATCTATGTATGTATGTATGTATCTATCTATCTATCTATCTATCTATCTACCTATCTATCTAGCTAGCTATGTAAGACTGTTCATCTTTATTCGAGTTTATCTGTTTGTTCCTTCTCGTATATCTATTCGTAATTAAGTTCATCTAATATGGTAGGTGTTTATGTACGCTGCCCATCGTCTCAACATGCAACACAAAACATTTTGCGCTTTGATTGTATTACGACACATTGAGCGCAATCCCTAACCTTTTTAAAAAGATTTTGTACATTTTTCTAGTAGTATTATTATGAATCCAAACTGCCTCAGATGGAATTTGAACTCAGACCACCTTTTTTAACCGTTAGACCAATTCTAAACTTCCGGAAACCTACAAACACGCACAAGAATTTGATATGTCTATATGCAACCATATAAACCATATAAACGAACGCCCGTGGGTATGTACGCGGTAAAGAGTTAAACTCGTGCACGTTCACACAGAAAGTAATTACATGCCGGACTGTCCGGCGAATGATGCCAAAGAGGCGAATCCTAAAGATTCGAATCAGACTTCCTTCGACATCGTCGCACTCGACTTTGCCTCCTGCCAATCAAAGATACGGCATTTCTGTATTATAGCATTACTTTTTCCTTTGATTGGCTGATAATTGTACATGTTTAGTTATCCTGTGCCCGGCGGGAATCAGGTTTAGGGAAGGAGAGGGTAAAGCGAGAGAGAATTTAAATGGACATTGAATCGAGTGACTATAAGATTTCACTTAGTCTTGCTTCTGATTCCTTGATTTAATTTCGAAATTTCTATCTATCTCAGCGGAACTCTTCAGGAAAAAAATCTCACTTTCGAAAGAGAAGTCTACATTAACAAGACATACTTAATCATAGTTTGACACAAGGCCAAAACAATGAGTTTTCAATGAACATCGCTATCACTACACACGCAACAGTAGGGTAAGAAGGAAATAGCGAGAAACCCACTTAACAAACTTGTGTAAATGTATGGCCGAATAGAGAATTGGATTGATACTAAAGGGGAAAAATGACATTGCTAAGAGGTAAAAAGGATAAGAAGTTGTGGAAACCCATGTTTGTTCACGTCATGAAAAGATACGGTATATCGAAGAAGAATGTAGCGACGCTAAGTTGCTAAATATTCATCTCTGAAAAGCGCTTAGTATATATATATATATATACACTAAATTAAATATGTCTGACACAAGTCAATGTAACTAACAAGCATCAGACAAATAGACTGTGGGTTCGGAGGTTTTGAGGTGTGTGGAACCACATCTTAGTTGCTGTTGTTCCCAAGGCCATCCTGATCCGTGGTGGTAGCACCTGTTAGGGTCCCAGCTATAGGAAATGAACCTCCTCAAACAAAAGCAAATCACTGTGAAAGTATAAAAGTACATTTTTTATAGTAAAAATCCCAGCAATGCATTTTCATATATATATATATATATATATATATATATATATATATATATATATATATATATATCAACAATACATTTTATAGCAAAATGACGAACAATACATTTTATCTGTAGTTGAAGGCATACAACTAAGTTCAAAATATTTATTTGGTTTACCACTAAACACCATCACAGACACAAACAATAGGAAATAACTCTTTCATGATATTAATCCATATAATATCATACAATTTCGGAAAGGAATTCAACTCTATACCCAAATATAACAACAACATAAAACACACATATCACCACCTCTTGTAATCATCTCCAAACTAACATATATATGCATAAAAGCTGAGCATCATCTACCATGTATTTAATTGTGAAAGCAGAATAGCATATATCATATTTTTATTACTTCAAACTTCTAAGTTTAAATTAAATTTCGGCATTAAATGACACATAGAGGCGTTGATATACCGCTAAACAAAATTAGCCAACACGAAAGAAATCTTTCATGATCTTAATCCATATGACATCATACAATTTCTGAAAGAAATCAAACTCTTTTTCAAAATATAACTTCAACAAAACAACGCAAAACACACATATCGCCATCTGTTGTAATTATGTCCACACAAACATATATATGCACAAAAGCTGAGTATCATCTACCATGCATTCGATTGTGAAAACAGAGTAACGTATATTTTTATTACTTCAAACTTCCAAGAAAATTAGGTTTCGGCATTAAATCGTCCATAAGGATTTCATATGCCGTTAAACAAACAAATCAAATCAAACAAATAGACTGGAAGACTAGCTTGTTAACTATTACTATCGAAATTTAGTCTGTAGTACCTGATTGATTAACAACTTACTGTTCTAACCATAAGATCCGAGTTCTAATCCCACGAGACGATCTCTCATGGAAGTGGATTCTTAAAGTTATCACTGTAAAGATTAAGAACACGTTGTGAAATCTCTCATACGTAAAATTGCTGTTTATTTAACTCCGGACTTCGTCATTATCGGTGTGATGGGGTGTCTTTTTGGCTTTCTTAGAACGTTGATATTCTTTCAGCGTTAATGTGAAAGGCTGTTTCTTTATTTTTCTTCTCGCCGATATATATTTTCCTGCCACCAGTTGCCCCATGTGTGAATATCTGAAGCGCATCTGGGTCGGCCACATGTTTACATGTCTGTGGATAGCCACTGATATGGTTCAAAGCTTGAATCTGCAACTGTGGTCATGGGTTCACCTTCTTGGTCAATCCTCTGATGCACTTGTCTCTTCTGATGCTCTAGTGTGGCAATTTAGTATATCTTAGGTTAAACCAAGTACATACTTCTCGTAGAACAAAGGTCCCTTATCGGCATTAAATTAGATTCACACCATTTTGGTATTTATTGGCGTGAATCACGTGATATAGTAATATAAACTAGGGAGACAAACCCAGGGTGTGGAACCGTCGAGAAATGCTCGAAGAACATAAGAGAGGCAAATCCAAGCCTTGTGTCTAAAAATGGTTAGACGAAACTGTTCTAGAAGCCGTCGATATGTGTGTTCATACGAAACCACAAATAATCGTGATTGAGGGTCTGAAAACGCCAGATGCTGTGAACTCTTACAGAAACAGCCATTAAGTTCTGCTCAGCGTAATTACAGTGCAAATAACATATTAGCTCTGAGAGTTTTGAAGAAGGACATATGTGCCTGAACAGGCGTCAGCAACAGGGATTAGCTAGCCATTTTTTTCCAACATTAAATCTTTTGAACAACATATTTGCCATTTTGTTAAAATGACATTTTAATACTTTCAACTAGTTGAAATAGGAACAGTACTTGTTCGAATCAAGCGTTTAGGTCTTCTGAAAAATCTTTTAATAGATTCCCTTCCAATCTAATTCTATACGCAGCATCACCTTCTTTAGATGAACATCGGTTGACATCTCATTTTAACAGATATATTTACCAAAATTACACAAAACATATCTAGAAATACTAAAGAGTAAATTCATTCAATAAAATCGCCATTGGCTTCAATTAGGGCCTCCAGACGACTTTGGAATCTCGTGCAACTCTTCTGGACGGTCTTCTTGTTAAGTTGGTGAATGTTGCCATAATTCTTGCCTTCAGTTCATCTTTGGTGTTACCAAGAGTTTTGTTGGTCTCTCGCTCAACTGCGCCCCACACATAAAAATTAAGGGGTTTGCAGTCTAGGAAGTTAGATGCTCAGATGTAAGGGGTGATGTGGTCTCAGAAATTGTCTGACAGCCATGAGTGGGTTCTTCTGCTTGTGTGGCATGGTGCAGAATCCTGTTGCTAGACATAGAGTTTTCCGATTACACTATAGGTAGTAAGTACCTATAAAATCAACTGTCTACGAGTGACTCGGGGAAGAGTGAGAACGAGACGACGCAAGCACGTCCGACCTTTCAATTAGTGGCACGAGATTGACCTATGTGTATAACTGTACCGTATTTCATATTGTACAGGTTTTGTACAATAAACCTTTTTTTTTTATTATCCATCTGGTTTTAAGTATTTATTCCCTTATCACGGAATATAAAACATAATATTAATCTGGAGTATTTTGATTTTATTGTTATCAAACACAGCTGTAAGAATAATAAAATGCTCTTGTTGAAAAATGCTCCTATTAAAATTATCAAATGCCCCTGTTGCGTACCCTTCTGCTGGAATGTTTAGCATGAAAGGTTACAAACCAATTTTGACAACTTAATCATTCACAGCACCTTCTTAATAATCGCCAAAAACTATCTTTATCGTTGCATTTTTACATTGTCGTTTAAATAAAATTTACGGAAAAAAATGGTTAAACATCTGTTTTCAATGTTTGAATAGAGCAATTTTGACAAAATTTTAAAAAATCAAAATACAGTATAAAGCGATCTTTTTAATGAAGTTTCTTAAAAGTGAAGTTTCCTCGTGTTATCAAATGAAAAAAATCAAAATGGTGACTCGTCGACGGTAGATACGCAGCTGTGCATTTTTAAATGACTCAGCAGAGCAGAAAGTGCAGTTTTCATGACACACAAAAAATAGCGGTAAATTCTTATTTAAGTTGTAAAGCGAAAATAAAGTTTTAAAAATGAATTCGCCATTACATTACGGATTTATAAGATGGCGGTGCTTTTGTTTCTGATGAGGGAAAGAAAGGTTAAGATACATCATAAAGTGATGGATTGATTTTAATAGAGATATTTTCAACAAGAATGATTTAGTGAAACCCTTTGAAATGGTATTGAGATGAATAGGATAACGGATTAACGAGCCTTGCAGTTGACTGTAAAGAAAGACCTCGACAGTCGGTTAAAGAAAAGAAAGACAAGGACGAAAACTGACAAAGAAAAGCATCAGAGAAATTGCTTATGAATATACTGAATTATTTCGTTAGCCTATTTATTTTTATTCTCTTTAATTAAAACCACAAAATCAGCCTAGAAATATTATTGGTTGTAAATATAGTTTATCAATGCAATATCTCTTCTAGTGTGTGTGTGTGTGTGAAAATGAAGAGAGCTGAAATATACATTTTTATACTTGATCATTAATTAATAATTTTTTAAATGCGAAATTAAATTCTAATATATTTATTTATAAAAATATCGTATAGTCTATTAGTTATTAGAAGGAGAAATGGTACTGATAGGAATAAAATTTAAATATTAAAAATATGACTTACTCATATTTAGATGACCCTTTTAGAAAATATTTGTGTATAAGAATATGAATTAAGCCGAAATATAAAAATGCCAAAAAATTTCTTGTTCATTGAAAACCCAGACAACACACTGAATAACGGATGTCTATGTTTGTGAGCAGGCACCCTCACCTGGCCTAAGCTTAAACTGACTTTGTAACATATATTTGATACATGAGTTGTCTAGGGAAATTAAAACCGAAGCCCCCCCCCTAATCAAAACAGATTGAATATTCCCTAACCTTAACAACTCAAAATATTAAGATTGTCTGCGCTTGTAAATAAAGTAAATTTCTTAGAAAGTTATTCCTAGAATCGCTTGACAATGTAATGAAACTCTAGATTTTAAGTTTAATTTTTATAATTAAATTTACAATTTTACATTTTAGTTTCGGTTTTGAAATATAGAAATTTCTGTGTCGCATTGGAATCATATTTTTAAAAAAGAAAATAATTATAATGCACACACACACACACACACACATATATATATATATATGGCTTATCATATCTATCTCTCTCTCTCTCTGTATATATATATATATATATATATATATATATATATATATATATATATATATATATATATATATATATATGTGTGTGTGTGTGTGTTTAGTCTCTTTGTTTTTTATAGAATTTTGTATTATATTTATTTATTTAATTCTATAAGCGATGGAAAGATGAATTTAGTGGCTCGGATGTCAAAAAAAAAATGTTAAAAATATTAAAATCTTAATTTAAAGCTAAATGTCTTCAGCATGTTCAATGCAAAATTGTAATCGATTTACTGAATTTTCTTCACCTCTCTCTCCTCTCTCTCTCTCTCTCTCTCTATATATATATATATATATATATATATATATAGTTCATTAGATTTCCATATATATATATATATATATATATATATATATATATATATATATATATATATATATATATAAAAGGGCTCAAACACTAATATTCCATGGTTATAATTTATTACATTGGAATTGTAAAATATAATAAATTATAACCATGGAATATTAGTGTTTGAGCCTTTTATATTATATTCTTAAGCTGTCCTGGACTTTTGAGTTCTACCTGGATTCTATATATATATATATATAGTTTTGAGGCATGCTATATTTATAGATTAATGTGTTCAATATCAGGTATAGAACGTATATAAATATAAAAGTAGAATTCAACTCAAGTAAGAGGCAACAGTGCGTTTCATGCTGACGATATATATATATATATATATATATATATATATATATATATATATATATATATAAAGCCAACTCTTAACAATATTAACTACAAACAAGGTCACAATGTGCTAACCGTATTCGGAAATTAAAGCATCCCTACAACACACTAAAATATACACTTAATGCACGCACTCAATTAAGCTGAAAAATCGAATCATCCTTGATAATGGCTAAAGGTATAGCCGAAAGCGCTCGGAACTATAAAATATTTGAACAGTTTTTACAAACTATTTCTCCAGAAAAGAAAGTTCTTGTTCGAACACAAGAAAAATTAAATAAAAAGCTTAACCGTAGTACCTTGATTGTCGTTTTTAACGAAACATACATAAACGAATGGTTGCTGCCTAAATATACAAATACACACACACACACACACACACACACACATATATATATATATATATATATATATATATAAAGAAATATAGTCTTAAGATGGGCTATATTTATGGGATAAAGTGCCCAATATCAGAGATAGATGTGTGTAAATATAAAAGTGAACATAGAAGTCAACATAGTGGCGACAGTCTGTTTCATGCTAGATGCAATCGTCAGGCCCTGACGATTGCATCTAGTATGAAACAGACTGTCGCCTCTATGTTGACTTTATGTTCACTTTTGTATATATATATATATATATATATATATATATATCTATATATATATTTCAAGTGCCATAAATATTATATGTATCTACAAATACTACGTACCTGGTATTGAGCATTCTTAACCATAAACAGAGGAAATTTGAATAACATAATTATATTACTATATATAGATATAAGCAGTGAATAGCGTAGTGGTCTCGTCATATCTATCTATCTATCTATCTTCGTCTGTTCATATCTATCTATCTATCTATCTATCTATCTATCTATCTTGCTCATCCTCGTACCACTGTTGACCCTTCAGCCACCTTAATGTCACCAGCAATCTATTTGAGGTTTTAATCAGCAAGAAGTTTGTGGATCACCTCAATGTAGACAACCGCTTTAACAACAAACAATGCGGATTTAGATAGGCTCTGTTCACTCTTGATATCCTTTCATTACTCACAGTATCAGTGAGACATTACACAACAGGACGATCGCATTAGATATATCGTAGGCGTTTGACAAGATGTGGCATAGGGATGACAACACAAGCGCTCCCTCTATGAATTAATGATCTACCTACGACTCTACTTATACTTCAATCTTTTGTGAATATCTATGCAGATGATATTGCAGTATATTACAAATTCTACATGACTAGAGCCTGGCAGCTGATCTCTGCTCAGACCTCGCTTTAATATCTCACGATGAACGGATGACCCCTCGGTGAGGCATCGTGCCTTGAGAGACTGTTCGTCCTTAAACTCACACCTGTTCTCAACGCGTATATACGAGCAATCGCTAAAGATTCAGGCAAAAGTTCGGCTCCTTGTACCGCTTCAGTAAGTACCTGACTCCACCTTGCTATCCTCTACCTTTACAAGAGCGAGATCAGGCCAAGAATGGGGTTGTCATATTTGGGCGGAAGCTACCCAGACCGCACTTTCCCGCTTCGATAGAGCCCAAAAGGGGTCACCGAGTTCTTGTGGGTGACGAATTATCTGCCACACTCCAACCACTCTCTCACAGGTTTGAGGTGGTAATCCTTTCGGTGCTCTATCGCTGTTTTCACGGAAAGTGCTCGGACGAACTATATTCTTTGGTTCCACCAGCTTTAACCTTCACGGCTAGGATTTCCTTACATAGCAGCACCCACCACATTCACTCCGTATTCTATAGAACAGCTTATTCCAGAGAACCATTGCTCTGATGAACCGAAAGAGGATGATTCCCCGATCACTACAATCTTAATCTGTTTAAGTCAAGGGTTAACCGTTATCTTCCCCTCGTATCCGTACAAACTACCTCCTAACCTAAGCCTCTACCTCAAGCGGCCTCCAGGCTTTGTATAAGGTGAATCTCACTGTGAAAAACATGGTGAAGAAAATGGCGAAAATCAAACTAGGACCCTGAATTTTTGCCTATTGCAATGAACAGGTGTTCTCTCAAGGAGTCCCCTTTGCCTTGAGCGCCTATTGGGATTAAGCTCAACCCTGACTTTGGAACTTATATATATGATCCATTGCTGAAAATGATTAAAAACGGTTGATTCCCTGTTTCACTCAAGTAAGAACCCGACTCCTCCTGCTATGCTGTACCTTTTACAAGAGTCAGATCAGGCCGAAAATGGAGTCCTACTGCAATATCTGCGCTGTCGCTGCTCAGGTTTTAATTCCATTCTTGACAGAGTCCAAAAGCGTACACACGGCCCTGGGGGTGATGAATTATTTTCCACCGTGAAATCCCTTACCCAGAGATGAAACGTTGCAAGCTTCTTGCTACTCTATCGCTATTTCCATGTAACAGACGCATTAGATTCTTTAGTTTCAACATCTTTCCACCGAATACAATAAGATGGACCGACCTTCATTGCTTTTGTATTCCATAAATTTGAAGTAAGTTCCATTCGAAGAGTTTCTACCGACAGAATTGCTTCTTTGTAGAATTGACTCCCAAGAGGACGCTTTTCCGACCACTAAAATCTTAAACTGATCAAGTCTTGGGTTAACAAGTGCATTCGTGCCTATATTAATATCTATCTATCTATCTATCTATCTATCTATCTATCTATCTATCTATCTATCTATCTATCTAAGTGTATTCGGGCCTATATTCATATCTATCTATCTATCTATCTATCTATCTATCTATCTATCTATCTATGTCAGTGTATTCTTATCTATCTATCTATCTATCTATCTATCTATCTATCTATCTATCTATCTATCACAGTGCATTCGTGCTTATATTAATATCTATCTATCTATCTATCTATCACAGTGCATTCGTGCTTATCTATCTATCTATCTATCTATCTAAGTGTATTCTTATCTATCTATATTCTATCTATCTATCTATCTATCTAGTCATTATCTATCTATATCTATCTATCTATCTATGTCAGTGTATCTTCTATCTATCTATCTATCTATCTATCTCTATCTATCTATCTATCTATCTATCTATCTATCACAGTGCATTCGTTTATTTTGCTTATATTAATATCTATCTATCTATCTATCTATCACAAAAGTCCGTTCATTATCATTCGATTTATTTTATCTATTATAATATCTAATAAAAATAATTCTATCTATCTATCTATCTATCTATCTATCTTCATTCCTATTAATCAGCAATGCAAATTTCGTTTATTTTTTTTCTTTTCAGCCCATAAATGTTTTCCTATCGCTTCGTATCGTCATACTTACAACGTCCACTTCAAAGTCTCGTCCGATTCATTATCATTCAAAGATTTATTTTATTCATTATAATCATCAGAGCAATAAAAATAATTGAAATAATGCAGTTGAAGATTTTAATCTCTCCTGAATTTCTTTGAAGCAGATTTTATGCCAGCAATAATAACCGGCACCTTTTGAAGAATCTCACCGAAATGTGTCGTGACGAATCTGTAACCCCCACTCCGTTGACCAGCTGTTTTTTGTCCATTAAAAGTGATTTCCACGTTTTCTATACCTGATTTGTTTTTTTTCTTCCTTTCTCGCCCAGTCATCAAATGCAATTCTCTCACGAAATGACCACGTATTTTATAGACCTAAATCGCCTAACAAAGAACCACTGATTATATGGTATTAAATATACGAATGTTGCATTGGTGAGCCGTAGTGTAGGGTTTATCGATACAGAAAAAAGGACGTTGACTTAGTAGGTTCGAAATTCAAAAAGACAGAGGGACTCCACGTTGTTAATGAATAATAATGAAATGTTAAATCAATGAGGAATGAGAAAAACTTGGAGAATATCGCTCTGCCCTCCTTAAATATTTATGTTTGTTTTGTTTTGATGAGCATCAACCTCAATGGGTTATTTAATCAATATTTTTATTGCTAAGTATACTTTTTTCCCAAAAAAGACATTTTTTTTTTCAAAAACATGGTCATCATTATCATCATAAAACCCCATAGTGTTCTGGCCTTTTTTTAAAATCAAAGTGGGGCCGTCTCTTCTCGGGGACCAGGGAACTCAATTAAGAGGTGGTTCCATGTCCTCAAAACCTCTCCTGATCAAAAGGCCTTCTCACCTGTGGAACTCCTTCCCTCTTTAAATCAAAGTAATAAAGTCTGATGTTTCTTAAACTGATAATCTCCAACGATGAATATTCAAATGAGACTCCATAATGTCAATCAACGTCTATATATGATCCATGATCTATCCTCTATCCTTCTGGCTCCATTCATCTTTGCTCAGATTCCTGTCTATCTAGGCAGGAGATGCCTAATCCCCTTTAGAAACCCCGTTAATGATTGTTCTTTCCATAATCAGCAAGCACGTGGACGGAACCAACATCTCAGCGACGAGCAGTATGGGGTTTGTATCCGATCCATTGCCCCCTTGCGTGCAAAAACCATAATTTTTCGAAGGCCCCTATTTTTCGTTCTGTTATTTTTTTTCTTTATTTTAAAAATTCTTAAAGTAAACTGAAGGTGATTATTATTAAGTCAATTGTCGCAGGCGTTCTCCAAAATCGTCCTACCTAATCTGACGAAGATTTCGATCAGCTTGACTATCACCGATAAAATAACGATATGGTCACTCTAAAAGTCTCTGCAATCAGAGGATTGCGGGGAAAAAAACTGGCTGGTTACATTCAATGACTGTAAAACCAAAAAAAACAACGATCAAAATACCCGCCAGTCACGATGAATAGAATCTATCAAACGTTAAAATAAAACTTATTGTCTCAAGCATTTTCCTAAATGCACTGTCATCAGTCCGAAAAATTAAGGGCCTTTCAAATGCGTTTTTTTTAAGTGTTTCATCCCCAAGCAAGAGGGAGCCATCAAGCACGAAATCTGGGTTACAGAGCTGGGCCGAGAGCAAATTCCATCGGGTTCCACTCTTCTTGACCACTGCCCTATGGAAAAAAAGGAATCAATACAATCTTAATCTGGTTAGAATTAACCGTTATCTTCCTCCTATCAAACATAAAAAGCAGAAAATAGGATAAAAAAAAAGGATCACCTCAAATCTGTGCAAAAATAGACTCACACAAACTTCAAATTTAAATTTCCATATAAGCATTTATTAATTAATCATCGACGTTGTCTCAAACCTCATCCAAGCTTTGAAAAAGCAGACAACCATTTCTTGTCACATGTTAACAAATTGAACGCTCACAGCCAGAAAATGATTAACAATCTTTTCATTCCTAAAAATCGAATTTAAAAATTGGTAAATATATTTACTAACCAATAAATCTTCTGAGTTTAGTAAATTTTAGTTTTAACTTCCTGTGATCCGATTTTTCGTATAAATAGCGTAACGTAAAATTAATAATCTTTTGTCTTCAGTATAATTTGAATTTTGGGTTTTAAACAACACTAAATTCTCAAATTTTCGCTGCTCAAAAAAAAAAAAAAATAAATATTGAGTACTAAGTTCCTTATTGTTTCTCGATTTTAAAGTATTTTCATATAGCAGTTTGCACGGTTACATTACGAAAATATCGAAGCGAGACATAAACAAAGCGTTGTCTTCAAAGCCTTAATGTTGTTGATATTTAATCGGCTGGCTGCTAACTACGTTGCACACATATACACAATATAATGTAGTTCGTGAATTTTTGCGTGATGAATTCATACATACCTTTCACCCTATACTAACGCATTTCTTTTGTGTTGTAAAAAGAAAAGCAAAACATTTTTCGTATGAACTTTATTTTCGATGAACTCTATAATTTTTTTTTTAAATTATAGGAAAACAAAGATTATTTTTATACTCAGTAATAAAATTATTAGGTTGGTGCAAAAATAATGTCGTTTTTTGACGTTCAACTTAACGTCAAAAATCGACATTATTTTGCACCAACCTAATATTTCTATTTCTATTGCTGTGTTTGAAGATTATTTCATTTCGCCGCTTTTCGCACATTTTCCCCTCTGCACTATCTCTCCAAAATAAACAGACTTTAGACACGTTTACGCGGTCTTGTGGGTGATGAACTATTTTCCGACCTATAACCCTTTTCCTCACAGACACAACCTCGCCAAACTATTACTACTCTCTCACTATTAATATTGCAAATATTCAGACGAGTTGCATATCCATAGTTCTACAAGTTTAGTCATTTACAGCTAAAGCTCACATGTCATGTACACAGGCTCGAACCATCTTCATTCT
Source organism: Acanthosepion pharaonis (assembly GCA_903632075.3). Classification (NCBI taxonomy): domain Eukaryota; kingdom Metazoa; phylum Mollusca; class Cephalopoda; order Sepiida; family Sepiidae; genus Acanthosepion; species Acanthosepion pharaonis. Next base: position 4,355,257 of record CAHIKZ030001112.1, read on the forward strand.
CTTCGTATTCTATTGACAAAGAGAAGTTTCATTCGTGTAGGTTCTTCTCAAGAGCCGTTGCATTGTGAAACAGACTCCCGAGAGGATGCTTTCCCGACCACTATAATATTAATCTCTTCATGTCGAGGGTCAACTGTTATTTATTATCTTAACCTACAAATCTTTCATTCATAAAACAACCTCATTTAATAACCCTCTACATTGAGGGGCTTTAGATAGTTTACTTCCTCCTGTCTCTCTTGCTTTTCAGTATACCCTTATGTTTCAAAAATGGAAGCTAAGAGCCACGAATTTAATTTTGCAATATTAAAGATATTAGTTCCATTTCAACATCAAGCGAATTTTGGAGTAACTTTTAAAATTACTGGGTTTTAAAGACACAGCTAAAATCACGTTTCTATGGTTACAGATAAATCTACTTCAGCTGGACAAGGGATCTCTGGGTTTTCCTTTTGTCTGTATCATTGTATCGGTTATTAGCTACATTTTGGTAAGGAGTAGGGATGTATTTTTCAATGAAAACTGACATCCGTTGAATGCATGTCGTCTGGACTTTTTTAAAATTTATTGTTAACGGCAAAAAATTCTTACGGCATTTTTTTCTAGTTGTAAATTTAAAGATTTTCGAGGGTGTTCAGATTAGAATACTTTTTATTTAACTACAATTTGAAATATTCTCATTTATAATTTTTATTATACTATATTTTTTTTATGAACAGTTAAATGTATTAGAATCCCTTATAGTATGTAGGATTATTTTTACATCAAGTATAAGTATGTATATTAGGGTACATTTTTTTTTTTATAAGTAAGATTTAGGATAATGACGGCAAAAATAGTTACTTAATTCCACTGATTTAGTAAACTTTTATTTTTTATATATACACACCTAGTAATATATTGTTTCTCATTAAGTACAAAGGACATGGGTCATTCATAAGCTTACATCTTCTGGCATTTCATATTAATTTTATTTTACTATAGGTGTTTTATTGGATTAAGTGCGTGTAGTACTAAGTAAAAGAAGTTTAGGTTAGAATTCATTTTATTTAACTATAATTTTAATTACAACTTTAGAATATTTTCATTGTTAGTTTTAATTGCCTATATTACTTTATATCAGAAGGAAATGTATTTGTAATTACTTATAGTAAGTAAAATTATTTTTCCATATCAAAGTATATGTATATTACGATTTTCAAACTTTTATATTTAAATATTATTTAAGTAATATTTATGGCGCTTACTGCAAAAATAGCTCATTCATTTCTTAGATTTAGTAAACTTTATTTATTAATTAATTAATTTATTTATTTTAAATATATATAAACTAAGTAATAAAGTTTCATATGTATGTACAAAGGACATGGGTCGTTCACTGGCCTACATCATCTAGCTTTTCGTTATAATTTCATTTTTCAGTAGGTGTTTTATTGGATTCATTTAAGTGCCGGTAGTACTTTTTTTTTTTAGAGGTTAGAATACATTTTATTTAACTGCAATTTTTAAAAGATGCTTAGGTTAGAATTCGTTTCAACTACAATCTATCTATCTATCTATCTATCTATCTATCTATCTATCTATCTATCTATCTATCTATCATTAATGGGTTGATCAAGACAAACCCACAAGTCTATTTTAAATTCTAACCTTGTGTTTTGTCACCGCCTCCCTTCATCTTTCTAAAAAGAGACAATAATTTCCTTTTAAAATTTTCTTAAGAATCATTTAATCTCCAGTTACTGACCATCGCCTGAAGAAGCAAAAGTTGCCGAAACACGAAAGCTATATATATATATAAGGAAGAGATTATAGAAGTTCCAACGAGAGAAAAGTCTGTATATTATAAAGAAGAGATACCGCAGACGTCTTTGGTAGTAATGTGGATTTTTTAAAAAATATTATGCTTTATTTTTCATAATTTTTCATAATTTTACTACAAGTGTTTCTGGTCTCGCGACCGTCATCAGGTAAAGGGTGGAGACATATTCTTAAAAATAATTATTTTTTTTCTCCTCTATGTTTTTCGATGTTAAATATTCTCGATATGAGACATTCTCGATATGAGACATTCTCTTTCTATTTAATATATATATATATATATATATATATATATATATATATATATATGTGTGCGTGTGTGTGTGTGTGAGTATTTGTGAGAGAGTGTGTGTGTGTGTATATATATATATATATATATATATATATATATATATATATTATGAAATGGACTAAGTCCGACAATTATTTTAATATATTTTTTGTTCATACGTTATTTTTATAGATACAAATATTTAAAATAATTGTCTGACTTAATCCATTTCATAATATATCATTCCATTTTTTACGTTGGGATACGCTTCGAGTGGATATGAGAGGTCGAGGGAAATCATGGGAAATTTGTAGTTCAAAAAACAGTAATTTATCCTTGCTAGCCAGACGCTTCCTCTGTAGCTAAATGCTACGGCACGTCAGTCTATATGGCGGTTCCGTGTAAATAAAGGTTCCTTTCTTTTCGGAGGACACATATTACCTTTGAAATTTCTCGGACATCCAGGCCAGTAAATAAAGAACAATAAGGAAGAAACAGAAAAAAAAATCTTTATAAATTTAACGTTACCATTTTCCTTAATTTTGCTTCACCAAAAATGTTTCTATTTACCAAAATTTCCGATGAAGATAAATAAATATACTGTTTGTATTTATAACTTCTGATAATTAAAACTTTTATAATTGATAAAAATTTCCCACTTCTTAACAAAAGGAGAGTCGGTATGTCTATGTGTGTACAAACTCTCGTTCGTGTGGGTCTATAATATGTAGATAACAGAATACTGGGTAGGTTAAGTTAAATTTTTTTTTAACCCCAACAATGCGATTGACGTGCAGAGATAACAGTAAATTGTTATTCAAAGTCAAAAAAGGTTACTATAAACGCAGCTTTTGAAAAAAAAAAAAAAATCGTAGTCGCTAAAAGAATCGAAGTTGTTTAGTCGCCTTTTTATACCATGAAATGTTTTGTGTTTATATTTTAAATATCGAGACAGAGCAAATAAGGAAGCACAAAACAACACATTTGATGCTTTATTTTAAACACATAATTATTCTCCAAGACATTTAAAAAATTCTTTCTATGCCCACATGAAAGATATTTTTCGTGCTTACATGATGTTCCGTATGAATTTGCATATAGTGTATTTTTCGTGCTTGCAAGATGTTCCGTATGAAATTGCTTATAGTGTATTTTTCGTGCTTTCAGGATGTTCCCTATGAATTTGCATATAGGGTATTTTTCGAGCTTGCATTATGTTCTGTATGAATTTGCATATAGTGTATTTTCCTGCTTGCACGAAGTTCAGTATGAGTTTGCATATACGATATTTTTGGTACTTCCTTGATGTTCCGCATGAATTTGAATGTAGAGTATTTTTCGTGCTTGCATCAAATTATCTATGACTTTGCATAGAGGAATTTGATTATAGTGTATTTTTCGTTCTTCCATGATGTTCTGTATAAATTTGCATACAGAGTATTTTTCGTTCTTCCATGATGTTCTGTATGAATTTGCATACAGGGTATTTTTCGTTCTTCCATGATGTTCTGTATGAATTTGCATACAGGGTATTTTTCGTTCTTCCATGATGTTCTGTATGAATTTGCATACAGGATATTTTTCGTTCTTCCATGATGTTCTGTATAAATTTGCATACAGAGTATTTTTCGTTCTTCCATGATGTTCTGTATGAATTTGCATACAGGGTATTTTTCGTTCTTCCATGATGTTCTGTATGAATTTGCATACAGGGTATTTTTCGTTCTTCCATGATGTCCTGTATGAATTTGCATACAGGGTATTTTTCGTTCTTCCATGATGTTCAATAAGAATTTGCCAATAGGATATATTTCGTGCTTGTATCTCGTTCTGTATGAGTTTGCATATACGATAATTTTGTTGCTTTCATGATATTTTATATGAATTTTCATATAGGATATTTTTCGTACTTGGAGATGGTCTATATGATATTTTTTTCGTGATTGCATGATATTCTTTATGAATTTTCATATAGGATATTTTTCTTATTTGCTTGATGTTCTGTATTTACATATTGTTTTCTTTTTCATGGTAGGAACTATTCTATATGTATTTGCCTGATTATATTTTTCTTGGTAGCAGTTAATCTTAAAGAATTTGCATATAACATTTTTTCTTCGCCCACGGTGTTTTTGTATAAAGTTTGATCTTTATTTTTCATATAAAATCGTTTCTGGAATATGCAGATAGATCAGTGAATAGAGGCTCGGAACAAGAAATTGGCAAACCGAATTCAAATTCTGGACAAAATCGCTACATTCAAACTCATTCAATACTCATAAAAATGGTATACCCCACCTACACAACTGTAGTTTTAATAACAGGACCAACTGAATTAACTAGCCATGATTGACAACCAGTATAGGAGAAATAAAACACTTAATACAAAATTAGATGTGACCCTGATACATATTTGTTCTATAACTAAGGTTATTTACACTATTTACATGGTTTAGATTGTTGTCCTCGTCATTATTACCATATTCAAGACGTTTCGATCCTTTTACGCTCCAGCCTTCTTCAGGTGATATACTTTGTTATATTTCGAACCGAACCCTTGTGGATAAAATCGTTGGTTAAAGTAATCCCAAATGTGACTTGACCGAAATTGTTGTGAATTAAATACCTGGCTACAGCTGAGTGAAAAAAAAACTTGAAGAGTTGAGTAACTAAAGGGAATAAACTGAAACAGAGATATCCAAAAAAGGCATGGCATGAACACTGTACCCCTGCGGATTAAATAAATTTGAAATTCCAATGTATATGCCCTGAAGAAGGTCACAGCGTACAATAGCCGAAACATCGGGAATATGACACTAAAGATGAGGACAAAAGTCCGAATTATGTAAATAGTGCAAATAGTTACAATACCTCATTTCATAGATATAGACATATATTTTAAGTAAGGTCCGCTCAGTTTAGTTGTAATATACACCACTGGTTGGCTCTGTGTTTGATGAAGAAACACAAATGCACTCGAGTAGACGTTTTTGTGTTCTGTGTCGTTTCTGGGTCTCCGCGCTACTACATAAAATGATGACAGCGAAAAAGAGCATTTCTTTTTCTCATTCGTTTTATTAAGAGAGAGTGTGACGTCACAGGAACGCATATCGCACGTTCTCTCAACGTCCCTCCATGGGTGGTCTTAACCAGTCGCTAATCTGATTGTGGGAGGCATATCGACGGTTCAGAATTCTTGCGTCCTTCTCTTGAATTCGCGCCGCTTGGGACATGTCCAAAACCCAGACAAAGCAATCCATCACTGTCAGAATACCACGCCCACGAGGCACACAGGCCAATCGCTAACCATTCTAGCTCTGGCCTTCGCATTCTGTAAGATTAGCATGAAAGAAAATGAGAAAACGTTAGTAAGGAGAACGGACAATAAAAGAACATTTTCAAGAATACAAAAGATGTTGCATTAAAATTTTTGTGTATCGTAGGTGGCATAGAAGCAAGAAATCAGAAGAGAATTTCACGGGCGAGAAATCATCAAATCGTCATGGCAAGTCATTGATAATAAAATAAAACGCTTTGAAGAACCACAATCACTTAAGTTATTTTTTCTCTATTGACCAGAGAAGCATTTTTTATGTCAAAATTGTGGTCAGTCTCGTTATGGTGGGCAACCAACGCATTTGATGTATTATGATGTCACTGAAACGCATGCTACACGTCGGCTCAGCGTGCCTCCATGTGTAGTCTCAGTTGGTTTCTAGAACCTGGGTGTGGAGAGCGCATCGACACTTTAAAATGCATGCGGCCCTCTGGTGAATTCGCGCCGTTTTGAACTAATAGCCAAAAGCCAGACAATGATGTGTCAGAATACCACGCCCACGAGGCACACCGGCTAATAGCTGATCATTCTGACCCTGGCCACCACATGCTGTAACAATCGCCATGTTTGGAAACGAGCGCACAATGCTGCTGATCAGAAATCACACTGATCTGAAGTATGCCTTCACGTCGAAACAACTCTGATGAGAACTATACACTTCCACATTTTAAGATAGTTCTAATTAACAGTACAGTATACGAAACATATTTATTTTCATCATCATCATCATGATCATCATTCACTTGATTTTTGTAACCGTAGGGCGGATCTGAACGCAGAATCCACACTAAGTCTTTTCAACAACGGTCTGTCAACGGCAGTAATTCTGGTACAGTCATACCTGTCCATTGTTTGACATTGTCCAAACAGTTTTTGCTTTGGCGCCCTCACATACGTCCACCTACAACGGTACCTTGTATGACGGTCTTGCACAGACTATCATGCCTTGTAATGTGTCCAAACCACGCCATTTACCCCGTTTGACATTGGCGAAAGGAAGTTCGTGGTCTCCTACAAAACTTTCAACCCCTTTTCACACAAACTCATTGTTTTTTTTGTTCCCAATAGAAAATACCAAGAAGTTTTCTCATATTTATTTTACGGTTGTTAAAATCGTTTCCACTTTTATCAACAATTTATTCATCTATAATGATTTTCCAAGCGTAGCTTAGATGCGGCACAAAGCCGAATATATGGGGCACCCAGTGAGGATCGAACTCACTACTCAGTCGTAATCTAGCAAGAAAAACTTGCTAACCACTACACCGCCTCTAGGTGCCCAAATTTAGTCATGTATAACATGATATCAACAATGAAATGTTCGTCTCAGCCTATCTGCTGTTTCCGTAGAGTGTATAAGAATATTCTAAAATGCAATCTTCGCTATCTGTCTAGGACACATGGTACAGTGGATAAAGGCGTTGGTTAGATCCAATGACAGGACCCAAAGAATGTGAGTTCAATACCCGGTTAAGGCAGTGGAGAACTTGGAGAGGGAAATTAACAGGAGATAACTGATAACTGACATCCATGAAAACATGGCACGTGGAACTAGAATAGTCTACCCCAGTGAGCGAAATAAAGGGTTCAGTTCGACATTCTAACCACCTGAAGAAGGCCGGAGCGTACAACGGCCGAAACGTAATAAATATGGCGACAAAGATGAGGACAATAGTCCGAATAATGTAAATAGTGTATATTTACCCCATCTCAGAAATATAGACAGATACTGAAAGGCCGAAACGTTGTAATAAATATGGCGACAAAGACGAGGACAATTGTCCGAATAATGTAAATAATGCAATCTTCGCATTAAAAAAAGATTCTAAGTCCATAAGCAGACAATTCGAGAGCGTGACTTTGCAAATGCGTCGATGTTATAGGAGGACAAATAACGTATGTGTTGAAAATATCATGGGTCGACTGATTAAAAAAAATCTAATTAAGTTTATTAGGCAGTGAAATTTTCAACACCCACGTCGTACAGGTTCTTGAATTTATATCGTAAATTGTCAGTTTCAGCAGCCAATACGTCCCCCGGGGCAATTAATCAAAGCTACAAATGACAAGAAATAGTGGCCACGTTCGAAATGGACATTATGCATACACACATACACTCATACATAGACACAGACACACAGAGAGAGAGAGAGAGAGAGAGAGAGAGAGAGAGAGAGAGAAAGACAGACAGACAGGGGAGGGAGAGGGAGAAAAGATTCCTTTATATGTCGTGTCTCTTCATCACGTCGACGATCATGGCTCTCCACAATTTCCTGTCCTTTGTAGCTCTTAGTAAATTTTGTCTTTTCGCTATTTCTTCTAATCCCTGTTCTGCTAACCATTTACACAAACGCCTTAGGTACACCCTTGTGCAAACTAATTATACAGGAAGATGTAGAGAGCCATGATCATCGACACCCTTGCGAAAATTAATTGAAACAAAACGAATAAATCCGTTATTTATTTTTTTTCATATTTTTCCAATGAAACATGCCCCAGTGCACATGTTAGTACTTTGTATGTCCATTCCACAAAGTCGTTTCTTGCAGATTTACCACAGATTCTCGATTGGATTTAAATCAGGAGAGTTTCCAAGCGAATCGTTAGTACATTGATTTTCTCACTGGTAAGGCTTGTCAGTGTGTTCGTGCAGCGTTAAAATTTTCGTACGCTTCCTTGGAGTAACGTCCATCACAGACAATGGCCGTAGGACAACTAATCGACAGTTGAAACAATATTGTCTGGGCGTGATAAAAATCTGATGCAATCATGGATGACGCAATATTTTTCAAGGCCAATCAAATTTCATCATACATCGAGAAAATAGATTCATATTACTGCACATCACTGCAAATGACCTAATTTGAGAAAAAGAGAAATCGATTACACACTGTCACTCAAATGGGTCAAAAACTAACCGTATGGTGAAAGAAAGGAAATAAAAGTGGTCGTTTCAATTAATTTACACAAGGGGGTAGGTTATTTGCTTTTTTTTCTCTCCCAAGAAATTACAACTGTCTCTTTCAGATGTTAAGTATAAATTTGCTTTCTGTTTCTACTTTCTCCAAATCTTCGTTATTGCTTGCGTGTTCAGTTCATGATATGCTCAGAAGTCATCTATAAAGATATGCTCTAGACAATAAGAGACAATAAGAGTGGAAAATAGTATTGAATTCACGATAATAGAAATCGTCTCCATGATGGAGTTTTTTTTGTTTTTTTTTAAGCGTTTTAAGGCGGGAAGCCACGAGCACGCAAGGAGTTACCGAGAGTTGGAGCGAGAGCAAAGAGGAGTGATAGAGGAAAGAATGAAGAGAAGGATAGGAGATAGATCAAGAAATCTGGAGAGGTCGATTGACATTACATTTGAATAGATGGATGTTATAGCTATCAGGGAAACAGGAAGAGTGGATGGATTTCCACAGGCGAGAGGTGCGAGACATGAAGCTATTGGAGTAGAAGAGACGGCTACATTTAACTGTTTCGATAGTGAAAGGGTGAGAGCGAGATGCCAGCCTAGTAGAACGCTTAAATTCATGAAACATTTGGCTACAGGTGGAGTACCATAAAATTATTTATTAAGTATCACTTCGTACAGTAAATACGAATGATATAACTTAGGTCATAATTAATTTTCGTTTTGAGGAAACAATTGTCATGGCGGATGAATCATTCGAATTATAAATCATACGTGAAGAATAAATTGCGACTCCACTAACATACACTCCTGACCAAAATCTTAAGACCAGATAAAAAAAAAAGTGTTAAAAAATATAAAATACTGTTATTTTAATCGAAATATATTTGCGAAATATTTACATTTAATTAGAAAAAGTAGTTAATCAACAAACAAATGAAAATTTTAAGCTTTTAATTGATTAATTTAAACAACATTGTAAAAGTATTTTTTATTGGTCATAAAGATAAGACCATGTGTGAAAGAAAATTACTGAACAAAAATTTTAGAACTAGTCAGTGTGCTCATAGCTTCAGGCGTGTAGACATCTATTTATCTCATTTCTAGCATTAAATTTCAGATTTTAAAATGACTGCATGCTAGTGGCTTCCCACCTTGCTTAGGGTAAAACGCTTACCCCCCACAAAAAAAACCCTCCATCATGGAGACGACTTCTATTATCGTGAATTCAATACTAACTATTGTCCACTCTTATTGTCTCTTATTGTCTAGAGCATATCTCTATGGATGACTTCTGAACATACCATGGACCGAACACGCAAGCAATAACGAAGATTTGGAGAAAACAGAAACAGAAAGGAAACTTATATTTAACAACAGAAAGAGACAATTAAAATTTCTTGGGAAGATAATGAGAAAAGAGGCACATAACTTGCAATCTTGTGCAAATGAATTGAAACAACCGCCTTATTTTCTTTTCTTTAATCATCTTTACCAATGTCAGTGTGGTAAGATTCTGACCAGGAGTGTACCTTAATTGTGGCAGCATACACAGTGGATTAAAAGAAAAATGATGTCCCCCTCATGACAACACATGGTTTCATACAGCAACAATAATATCTGAAAATAACTTAAAGCTTGTTTGTTCTGTTCTGCCTCAATTGCCATATTCACTTGACTTTATATCAACTGATTATTCGATCGCTTTAAAACACTTTGATGTGTAAAATATTCTCTAACCAGGTTGAAGGATTTGTCGAAAAATTTTTCACATCAAAATTTTCGGAATTTTGCTCAAAAGACATCGAAAAGCTGCTTGATGTGTGGCAACAATTCGCTGTAAATAATGGTGAATAAATGATTGAATAAAATGGTATTTTACTTTATTTTTTGAAGAATAAAACTGATAAACAAAAACTGAAATTATTTACGACTCAGCTTAATATTTATTTACGATTTTATCCCAATATATTCCGTCATATTTCTGGCAATTTTATAATTCATATTCAGAAAACTCTATCTTCATCGGTAAGGAACTGCTCTTGCTGTCTTTGGTAGTGTTTTTGATCATTTTCTTTTTTTTTTCGATTGAATAATTCCGTAAATAAATAGTAAATCCGAAGGAAACCCCTTCCAAAACAAACAAGAAAAATTGATTTGTTTTCTACGGCTTATCAAACCTTTGTGATTTATTTAAAGCCGAAATATACTTTGCATAGTAAGAATAATTTGTTACGAGTGAATATTACATTTTACAATGTTTTGCGAATAACAATGATTTTTTGTTTCAGATACAAGTCCTACTATTTAACCCATAGTTAGAGGGGGAGATACAGTTATACCTCTCCCAAGTGTAAATGTAACGAACCTGACTGGAATTCGAACTCAGTTCTCCGATTTCTCATTCCGAACCGCTATCCATTACACCACCTGCACATCCAAAGCTGACAAAACACCCAATACCATACCAAACCAATATTTATACATAAAGCCAAGCCTAACCATAAAAGCATGCAAAACCAACAAAACACAATAATAAACCAAACTAAACCAAACCAAACCTAGCGTTATTCAAATGGAATCTTATGCCTGAAAAAGGAAAACTCTTTTTTTTTCTCTGCGACCTTCATTTCACCTAATTGGGAACAGTACTTGTTTGAATCAATCGTTTTGGTTATTCTTCCAATCCTGTAGGGGATAGTCTCAAGATTTTGATATAGATAACCGGAGTTTATTTCACTTGCCTCACGATCTCTTGCATTTCACGTTGTTGAAAGTATTCACTTATCGACCGACTTAAAAAAAAGTGAAAACATTTTCGTCACATTTAAGGAACGAATCACCCTCGAAAATACACTACAGTTGGTTTGTTTTTCGCTTAATGCAGGAACCACATATCAAAGTGAGATAGAATATAGTTGCTTATTATATTCAATCATCAATATTAGAATCAGAAACTAGGTTAATTTTGCAAAATTAAAAAAATATGCTGGTATGACAGGCGTCACTGTATAGTCAAGATCGATCTTTTTTAATTAAATTATTTAAAATTAAGCTCTCCTAATGCCATCATAACAATAAAATGAAATTTTTATGCTTATATTTTGTTCAAATGTGCGTTTTTGTGACAGTATATGTATTCTCCAATATGCCGATCTATTATGACATATCTGTCTGCGTAGTCTGATGCTGGGCGCATGCGTAAAATGAACTTATTTGCGTGGGACATCATGGTCACGTGTTAGCGTAAGCAAGTACGTGAGAGAACATTGAAACGAGCGGGAGCGGGATGAGGAGGACTTTGTGGGTGAGATGAGAAGGGGCAATGAGAGAAAATAGCGAAGGTGTCAGTAGCAAGGTGGTTGTAAAATGAGAGAAGCAGACGATTAATTTAATTCTTTCTTTTGTTGTAGTTTTTCCTCAGATTCAAATGCTTTTTCACTTTCTCTCTTAACTTTCTTATCTAAAATCTTTTTACTTTCATTCTCTTCACTTTTCTGCTTTTTCCTTCCCTTTTCTGTCTGCTTTTTATTCTTCCGAAATTGGTCATTTTTTTTTGCTTATCTCTGTTCTGTCTTAGCTTTTAAAAATATATTTCTTTATTTCTCTTCTTTTTAAATATTTTCGTATCTATTTTCTTTTCTAACTTTCAAGATTCCTACATGATCTTATCTTTTATTTTCTCGATTCTTTCCTTTATTCTTTTATCTTACTTTCCCTCTTTCTTCTCTTTTTCTTCTTTCCTTTATTTTTACTTCTTCTCTATTCTATTAATCTTCTTCCTTTTCCTCTTCCCCAATCTCTTATTTATGCTTCTTTAATGTACGCACTCTTTTTTTTCTATCTCATTCTCTTTATCTATTTTCTTTTCCATTCTACCCTTTCTATCTACTTTCTTCTTCTTCTTCTTCTTCTTCTTCTTCTTCTTCTTCTTTATTCTCTTTTCCTCACCACGTTTCTCTTTCGAAATACTTCATCTCTTCTTTCTCTTCAGATTTTCCTTTTCCTTTATTTCTTCACTTTCTCACCTTCACCTTCCTCCTCACTTTCCTCCTTCCACAGTGCTGTTATTAGAGTAATTCCTGTCGTTGGAGTGGTGCTGGGGGTCCGGCTGCTGCTATCACACCATCGCCGACTGATGGTGTTGCTGGCAAGCTGTGATAACGTGGCGCCTGCAAACTCCGTTTCTTGCAGATTATCCTTCTTAATCTGCCTCCGATCTTTGCATCAAGCCGCCCAAAGCAGACAACGCGTCACGTTCACTGGGTATTAAACATGGCCGAAGCAACGATCAGGTTGGGAGAGAAGAGAATGAGACAGGAACGCGGGTGACGGGGTAGAAGAATTGTATACCGGACAGACTCAGTCTGAATTCGTCACTCGCCCTGAGCCACCCACCACCATCCCAAAGCTTAATCACTTACTGTGAGGCAAATACTTTATTTTGCTGGAAAGATGTTTTTCCTTCTCCCGAGCGAGTTGATATTTTTAACACTTTGTTGTCGTGGAGTTTGTTAGTGCACCAGTGGGTTGACATCAATAGGAAAGAAACTGAAAAATACTTTTATAGGGTCTGAAGGATTATCTCCCCTTTCAAACCACAAGAAGAATGAAAAATAAATAATTAAATAAAAACGTTAAAGATTGCTAAAAAAAAATAGTGCAAAAATCAAAATTCTGAAAAACGAAAGAATGTAATTTCAAAAAGAAGCCACGTCCTTTCAGAACGTGGGCAGTTAAGGCTTTCTCTAGATTTCTTTTTTTTTTATTATCTGTGAATTACAATGGGTATGTGACACCGAAATCCGAACAGCGCATCGGATTAGCGAAAAATGCATTCCAAAAGCTAAAAAATAGAACTAAAAAACAGGAAAATTTCTTTAGAAAAAAAAAGAGTGTTGAACTGCTGTGATATCAATCATTTTGTATGGCAGTGAATGCTGGACAATTTTACTACAGACGATGAAAAAAGTGGACGTAACAGAAGTATGCTACTACAGAAGGATACTGAGAATGCAAGAGTGTTGAACTGCTATGTGATATCAATCATTTTGTATGGCAGTGAATGCTGGACAATTTTACTACAGACGATGAAAAAAGTGGACGTAACAGAAGTATGCTACTACAGAAGGATACTGAGAATGCAAGAGTGTTGAACTGCTATGTGATATCATTTGTATGGCAGTGAATCATTTACAGATGGCAGTGAATGCTGGACAATTTTACAATTTTACTACAGACGATGAAAAAAGTGGACGTAACAGAAGTATGCTACTACAGAAGGATACTGAGAATGCAAGAGTGTTGAACTGCTATGTGATATCAATCATTTTGTATGGCAGTGAATGCTGGACAATTTTACTACAGACGATGAAAAAAGTGGACGTAACAGAAGTATGCTACTACAGAAGGATACTGAGAATGCAAGAGTGTTGAACTGCTATGTGATATCAATCATTTTGTATGGTAGTGAATGCTGGACAATCTTACTACAGACGAAAAAAAAGTGGACATAACAGAAGTATGCTACTACAGAAGGATACTGAGAATGCAACAGTGTTGAACTGCTATGTGATATCAATCATTTTGTATGACAAAAAATGCTGGAAAAACTTACTACAGACGAAGAGAAAAGTGGACGTAACAGAAGTATGCTACTACAGAAGGATACTGAGAAGGCTTCCATGAAAAGACAAAACGAGTAAGCAACGAGGAATTTTAAAAATGGTAAAAAAAACATGAACGCTTATATTCATAATCGGAGAGTCGTGTTCGAATTTGAGTTGGGTTTGCTACAATCACTTACGAGAAAATACCTTGGAGAAGGTATGAATCCATCTCTTTTTCTCCAAGCTATGGGATGAATAGTAGGGCAGACTGGAACCTATAGACCTGGTTGGCAGAAAGAAACGGCAACCTACAGCGGGAAAATTTTTTGCTCAGTCATGAATCGAAAGAAACATGATCGCCCTAGCGTGTATCACGTGATGACACTTAATTGCCTGATTGATTCTAAGAATTAGAAGGACACAGCTGAAGATTGTTGGACACATAATGAAGGAGGAGGGCTTGGAAAACTTAACTCGCACATGGCATACTGAAGGCAAGAGAGAAACGGAAGGCAGTAAACCATCTACATGACTAACTGGTGTGAATGGCTGGTGGAAATGGTTCAGGAGGTTTGGTAAAGGGAGAAACGTTGCTAAGGATCACGAGAGATATTGTGGAAGAAGAAGCAGAAAATATTATGACCCTTTGAGAAAGATAGTGGAGGTGGGGTTCCGTTGTCTTCTCCACGGTTTTGAATTCAGAATAGCCCCCCCCTCAAAACAAGAAAACCCGGGATACGTTGCTATTTAATCTAGATCTAAAAGGAGAAGTGATGGACTCATGCTTTTCCGTATGACTCGTTCGAAAGTGAACGCAACACACTAGGCCTTATATATATATGTATAGTTAAACCTAGAGAGTCAGACAAACCTACCAACGTTTCACCTAAGGTTTAACTAGGTCTGCTCTACTTGCTGTATCGAGCACTTTAGTTATTTTGCCTATTCGTATCGTTTTTTTTTCTTTGGGTTTTGGACTTGTATGCTAGACGATTAGTTTCGGCTAACGTACATGTTTTTGGTTCTTTCTTGTTTATACCTTTTTTCCCCTTTGTTACTGGTTTGATTATTTGCAAATTAAAATACTGAAGGTTTTCCGAACGAGTATAATTTCTTATACTTATAAGATTTCTACTACTACTACTACTACTACTAATAATAATTATATATATATATATATATATATATATATATATATACATATATATATATATATATATATATATATATATATATATATATATATATATATATATATATAAGATTGTGTGGTTTGAATTACTCTTTGAAAGTAACTCAGTCTGCGAATGATTCAGCCATGATAACCTGGACTGTGCGAGTAAATATGTGAACAATTCTTTCACACGTTTTTTGCTCAGAAGCCGGTCCGCTCATCATTTCCGTTTGCTTGAAGCGGTCCACATTAAATTACATCAACCGGCTTTGGGCAAACAGAAGGGGTATTTCATTCGCTCCTTTAATCTTTCGTGAGTACTATTTCTTCCAGTTTATACTCACTCGTGTTTCATAATTTTGCCTCTTCATCTTTTTTCATTATTTTGTGAATTGTCCTTTTCTTTGTTCTCATCATAAACTACGCCAACGTTTTCCTCCCGATGAAGCCTTGGCCGGAAGAAGTCACAAAGGGCAAAATGTCTTTGTGTTTTTTCAAGTCTATATATATATATATATATATATATATATATAGGATTAATACAAATGTAAAATTTCTTTCTCGTTTCGCTGATGTTATTTTCAACATCTCAACTTCAGTTGTGTAGACAGACTATCCAGCAATCGCTCCTTCCACTCGTTAGGAGATACCAGCAATTGACAGTTTATTTTTTTCGTTTTACATCCCTTTTTTTCTTACGTGCGTTTTACGGTATATATATATATATATATATATATATATATATATATATATATATATATATATATTAAAATTATAATATTTTACAAACAGAAATTGCAGGATTTATTATATATTTCAAACATGTTTGGCTAAATAATACCTGCAATTTCTGTCTGTCAAAATTTATTAATTTTTAATATATATATATATATATATATATATATATATATATATATATATATATATATATTTCAAGCATGTTTGGCTAAATAATACCTGCAATTTCTGTCTGTCAAATTTTTATTAATATTTTTTTTCAAATTTCCTTATTAGTTGTTTTATGCTATCGGTAAATTTGCCAAAAATCATATTTATTTTAATTTTGTCCATCGTACTGTTTGAAATAATTAATGCTGCCGAATTTCACACACGCACACACACACACATATATATATATATATGTATATATATACCCGAAAATTATCAGAATTAAAGAAATTCATGTTTTAAGGAGATATTGGTGTTCAAGGCAGGTAGAATATATTTACTACTACCAAACTAGGATTTGTAAATATTAGTACACCAATTGTTTTCTTTCTCTAATTCTTTATCCCTTATTTTCAGGAGGAGGGCGCTCATAGTTTTCTACTGCTTCTTGTTTGCTTTAAATAAAAATTCTTAATGAATGAGGATATTTGCAAAGATCAGATTTGTCTATGTATGATTGCCCTGTAAACATTTAGCGAGTATATATGACCACAGCTTCAGTACACTAGAAGCGTAACTCTAAATCATGCTGCTGGGGCTTCCATAGTAAGTGTGCTTTTATGGGGTGCACCTGCTACCCAACCGATTTTAGATACAGAACTTTGCTTCCTGATTTCAACCAAGGCTAGAAAGCCTACTCTATTAAATTCTATTCGAGAGAAGAAGAGATGGAGTCATATCTTTCCGAGGTTATTTTTACGATTTTTTTTCTTTGCCGATAACCTCAACGCTACATACACATCATTAGATTCACTCATCCGATGATGGAAACATTGAGCGTGTAGAAAGAGATAATTACACCGATCTTCCGAGTAGTGGGGTCGCAGTTACATCGGAAAAGCTTACCTCTGTCAGCTGTGGATAAGACGTAATTACCTGATCTTAAAATGGGTGAATTTCCTGCCGGGAGACGTTAGCCATATTTAGCCGCGTAAGAAAAAACAAAAAAACAAAAAAAGGATGGATGATATTTATAATTTTATGTATGTATCTATCTCACTCACTCTTTTCATATCTATCTGTTTCGTAAATACTGACATATATCTATTTCGTTAATATTGACATCTATCTATCTATCTATCTATCTATCTATCTATCTATCTATCTATCTATCTATTAAGGACTGTTAAAATCTATCTATCTATCTATCTATCTATCTATCTATCTATCTATCTCACTCTTTTCATATCTATCTATTTCGTAAATACTGACATCTATCTATCTATCTATCTATCTATCTATCTATCTATCTATCTATCTATCTATCTCCTTGTGCTACGAATACAACCTCCCATTAATGGTTTACTGTAATAACCTTGTTCTAAGTCAATATCTAAATATACATCCACTGCTAAACCAACTTATATAGACACATACAAACACACACGCGTGCGCACACACACACACAAAAGATAAATCAAGGGAACATAATTTTCAATCTGATCAGTTCTTTGATTAGTTACAACTTTGGAAACACATGTACGGTAAGCGCCTCATAGTCTTGCACCAAGCTTAATAATTCAGCTTTCAGTTACCTAATTAATTTGGCATAGCGAAGTTTAATAACATTTTGTCAACCTTTTTCTTTTTTCACATACTTTACCCTAGCCCATATATATATATATATATATATATATATATATATGTGTGTGTGTGTGTGTCTGTGTGGGTGTGTGTGTGTGCGTGTGGTGTGTGTGTGTACGTGCGCGCGCCTGTGTGAGTATGTGCATTTTATCTTATTCAATTGATTGAAAACATTGTGTATGGTTTCTCCCATTCTTACGCTCTCCTATAATCTCTCTCTTTCTCTCTCTCTCTCTAACTCTCACCATTTCTCTATCTGTCGGTCTACCCGTCTCTCTCTCTATCTCTTTCTCTGTCTCTCTCTCTCTCTCTACACACACACACACATGTGTGTGTGTGTGTGTGCGTGCACGCACGCGCGTGTGTTTTAAACCCTCCTTTGACTTGGTTTTCTTTTCTTTTTTAATTCGCCTCCTCCTCCTCTCTGGCGTTTTCCCGCACAAAACTTTTATCGTTATGCCTTATCGTGACAAACAGCATTCCTAAAAGTTGAATTGATGTCACATAAATTTTCTGCGCTGGCTCAATCCTCGGCATACTATTGATCAGTCAGAGGGAAAGCGAGACATTTGTCTTCGATGAAAAACTAAAGAAGGAAAAGAAAGATAAGTAAAAATGATAAATAAAAGATAATTGGATAGTTCTTTTTAGTTTTTCCTTCTTAGTCACCAAGATAAGTAAAAAGTGTAAAAATGGAAGCGATTTTTTATTCCACTCTCTTTTCCCACTTTTCAGATAAAAATGGCTACCACTGAATTCCCCGCTCTCGACTGCAGTTTTTGGTTATCTGTTTTCTGATATTGCTATAACTGTTTGCTTATCAAGATCAAATACTGAATGTATCCATCTGGATGGATAGATGACATGTTCATCATGGATTTTACAAGCATGGGATACCTTAGATATAAACCATGAATTTATGGATTTAAAAAAAATCAAACTCCAGGAAAACTACTGCTCATTGAAACTTGGGTTGATATCTTTCAGAAATGATTTTTTATTGAATTTCGAACAAGTTTTTGTAAAATGAAAGAAATTGCTCAGTTTGAAATAGCCTGAAAATTAGCGAATAAAAAAAAGAATGCTCCAGACAAAACGCTTTAACGATAACTTTATTTCGAATAATTGAAATACTAGCAGCCATATAAGCTGGTCGATCAGATAAATTAGAATGGAACAAAAACAACATCATGTTTAGATGTAACAGAGTCTATTTTCAATTACTTTAAAGTACTTTCATTAAAATCATTTTGATTTAATGCAGTTACTGATGTAACAGAAGTAGTCTATATTTATTCAATCGAAGTTAGCCAAGTATATAAAGGGGTAAACAGGCAACATGAAGACCCACTTCAGACCACAATTATTTTGGAGTTTTTGAAATTCAATTTGTCAGTTTGCTACCAGGCATGTAAAAGAGGATACATTTATACAGCAATTGTTAATTTTGATTAAAATTGGTTGAAAGATCAACGAAAAATAAGAAAAAAAATCTGTAAAAATCGTCATTTTTTGCTATTTACGCGGTTTTTCACTATATGGGTGAACTCAATTATCAAGTTAAATGACTGTCAAACAATCAATTTATTGTGGGCTACGATTGAGTGAAGTTTCTATTGGATTGCTTGAAAATTGAGGGTATTTTAGTCTAAAATTTGTGTTGAAATCGATTTTTCGTTTTCCGCGGTTTTTCACTAAACGCAGTAGCGTAGAAGTAAAAATGAGGTATCGTTGAGCTCGTCATGATGTAACTTAACATGCTGAACAAAAACGGAGGAAAAAGTTGAATTCATCGATATTTGATCGGCTTTATCAATTATTGATCTTTTAAAAATTATCGATTTTTTACGTTAAGAACCTATCTCTTACATTGTACAATGTAAGAGATAATTTGTCCATCGGTTGGATGGATCTCGAGTGAAAAGGTATCACCAAGACAGACATCCCCAGTTATATATATATATATATATATATATATATATATATATATATATATATATATATATCTATATCTATATCTATCTATATATATATATATATATATGTATTTTTGTGTGTATTTAGGCCGAATTTTTCCATTGATGCATGTTTCATTAAATAATATACACAAGATTTTTTTTTTTCATATTGTCTGATAAGCTTAATAACGTTATCATTAAAAGACGAAAGAAAATCACCATATTGATACATATTTTTAAATCCTATCTAAGCGTTCGGCTTATATAAGCGATTATCAAAGATGACAATTACATTACAATATATTAAACAATACACGGACAAAAAATATTGATAGGCTGGTTTTGTTTGCATGGAAGATTTCCAAGCAACGACAAACTCGTGCATACGAGACGCTGGAAGTGAAAACCGCACCTCAGCTCATGACGTCACACATGACGACGCGAGATGGAAAACGAGAAGTATTAAATATGGGAAGCCATTGTTATAAACCAGTGGCTTAATATTTAATGAAACATGCATCAATATATATATATATATATATATATATATATATATATATATATATATATATAGGGATTATGAAAAGATTAAACTATCATGACTCCGAAAACAACAAATCGAACTTGGATTGACTTTCCCCCAGTGTATATGTATGTATGTATGTATGTGGCCGAGTGGTTAGAACGTTCGAATTCTGACCATGAGACACGGGTTCGACTCTCACCATGGTCAATTTGTTAGGAAGGAGACTTCCTGATATTATGAGGGGTTGATCTCATCGTGCGGCAACTTTGGAAAGTGTTTAGAAACCATACCACGGGTTGACCCAAGCCTTGTGAGTGAAATTGGGTAGACGGGACCCTTGGGGGCCGTCGATAGCTGCGCTCGCACGAAGTCGCAAGTCATTGTGGCCGATGTCTTGAGCCTTGTTCAAATTGTTGATCACGCTAGATAATACGCTCTTTCTAAAAACTCGGCCACGGTTCAACACAAAACCTTGTGAGTGAAACTGGGTAAACAGAACCTTTCGGAGCATGTTGATGGTTACAAGTCAGCGTGACCGAGGGTTTCAACGTGCTGGCCTTGTTTAAAAGAATGAACACGCCCGCTTATGCACTCTCTCCCAGAAACTGTAACTAAGGTTTGCTCAGCATAGTTACAGTATAAACCACGGGTGGGCTCTGTGGGTGTTGAATAAGCACAAATGCGCCCGAGCAAGCGTCTGCAATAGGGATTGGCTTGTCTCTCTAGTAGACGAGCATCCTCGAATATTAATGGCCAGCTATACTATACATGTATATAAATCCAGTATATAAATGGGCGTGTAGTCAGATTGTTCGCGTACCGATCATAAGACTCGGGTTCAAATGTCATCGAGGTGAATTCTTGCTGAAAGACTTTCGAAAATGTCTGACAATAACATAGGTGGACCCAAGCCATGTTAGTGAAACTGGTTTGACGGAACTATTTCATCGCTGGTTGTCATGAAGTTACAATTCATCGTGTCCGAAGTACTGGTCATGTTCAAAGTGTTGATCACGGCAGATGATGTACTCCTCCGCAGAAAACTGTAACTCATGTCCGCTCAGCATAGTTGCAGTATCAGCTACAGCTGGTCTTTGTAGGTGTTAAACAGATGTGCCTTAGCAGGCGTCTGCAACAAAGATCGTTTAGACAGACGTGTATGTTCTGCTCAGAAACGAGTAACTGGTCATTATTCCGTAAATCCAGTAATCCACTTTGGCACACCTCACCATCCTCTGGTTACAGTTGGGGTTTCTGAAACAAGTTGACTTTTACGAAGTGGATTTCTCACAAAACCCTTTTTGAATTGTCCTCCTAGATCAATGATTCCAAACGTGGGACGCATGCCCAACCGGTGGGTCATGGTAATATTTTAGCAGGGCATGCGTAGGTTGTGCATCATTCGGCTTACTATGCCAAAGTGAGTTCAAATTCCATTTTGAATTATTATTTCATGATTAAAATGATCAAAGTATATTACAGAATAAGATTTCATTCAATATTTTATGCATTTCAGTTCTCTAATATATATTTTGAAATTATATATATTTAACTGTCTTTTTGTTGTTTTTTCATTTTTCTCTTTCATGGACGCATGGTCTTTGGAAGCTTGTACCACGTTAATGGCCTTTTGAGCTTCCTTCACGTGAATTGCAGTAACATTTTGAATATGTAAGAATTAAATATTAAATGGGGACACCAGAATTTTACAAATACCAAAGTGGGGCATGACTCAAAATCAGTTGGGAACCACTGTCCCAGACTGACACCTAAACAAAACTAGTCTTTCCGGTTATTAACCCTACCTGAGTGTTAGGGAAGATAAGAGATAGATTTATACCATTCTAATGGTATCTGTGCAAAAGTAAATTTAGTACCCTCGTTTGGAATGTGAACTCGGCAAACCAATTCCACGTACCATTACGTCTGGAGAACATTTTTCAGGCTGGTTAACATCGATGAATATGTTCTCAAATCTGAAGAATTGTGATCATCAGATTTAAATGGGCATTATTAATTCATGATAAAAGATCTAAAATATATTAACATAACAGTAGCCTACCATCACAGTGGCGCCTTAGTCCACTTCAAAGTAATCTTCGCTGAGATGTTTTCGTTACTTCTTCTTTTTAAAACATTCTGCAAATCTTTTTCTGAATCGACATCAACCAGGGAAAGATCAGGGAAGAGTATAAAACGGGCGATAGGCAAACCTGTCTGCTCCTATTGAGGAAGAAAATGAGTAAATAATTAGTAAATAAAGTTTCAGAGTTCAGGCGGAGATATTAGAAGTATAGATTTGAAGTCGACTTTAGAAGGGACCGGAAACCCAATCCAAAACAGAAAACAAGAGATAAAACTCTACTACTGTTCAAAAGACCGGGGAGGTGTGTGAACCATGTGATAGGCAAAACAATCTATTCGTATTGAGGGGGAAAATAAATAAATAATTAGTAAATACAATTTCAGAGTTCAGGCGATGTTAGAAGTATAGACTTGAAGTTGACTTTAGAAGGGACCGGAAACCCAATCCAAAGCAGAAAACAAGGGATAATCCCCTATACCTGTTCAAAAAACCGGGGAGGTGTGTGATAGGTAAAACTATCTACTCCTATGGGGGGGGGGGAGTAAAGAAATGTGCTCCTGATATGTCTCCTGTTCTTTCCAAACACTAGAAGCTTTCTGATTTCTAGCTACCTGGGAGTCATAATGATCTGTTTTTAAGATGTCTGGGGAATCCTCTGACCCCTCAAATTATCACGCTATTAATCTCTTGCGTCTTTTCGGCAGAGTACTCGAGGCTCTAATCAATGCCGAATTGGCTATGTATCTTACTTGGCCCGACCTCTTTTCAGACAAACAATATGGCTTCCGTTTCGCCAGGTCTACCACCGACGTGTTAACGGCCATCTGTGAATTTGTCTATAAGGCTTTAGATAGAATAGCGAAGCTCGGACCGTCGCTTTAGAAGGCGTTCGACAGGGTTTGGTATACTGGCCTCGTACACAAGCTAGAGACCTGCGGTGTCACTGAACGAATCTAATCGCTAATCCTAGCAAATAGTGTAATGGGGGTTGTGTTGAACGGACACGCTTCCAGATCATATAACACTAACACGGAGTACTCCCAGGGCGCTATCATTGGGCCTATACTCTTTCTGATCGGCATCAATGATGTCGCTGATGTCATAAGTTCCAAACAAGGTATTTATATAGATGACACAACCATTTCCTTTTGTTTTAGTAACAAATCTGACATACCCGACAAAGTAAACTTCGCAACTGCTCTTGAAAATAGCGTCCAATCAGTGGTTAATTGGGGCAAGAAATGACTTGTAAATTTAACGCCTCAGAAGCAAAACTGGTTTTATTTAATCACTACAGAGAACTATTTTCTGTTTGCTATCAGTATGGTTGATGCTATATTCCAAGGGAACAACACTCAACTCCGTCTTGGCCTCACGTTTTTCACTGACATGAAGAGGAGTGAGTAAATCGAGTCAATTGTTACGTCTATTGCATGTAGGTGCATTGTGTTGTACCAGAGAATTTTCTCGTCAGAACCCATCTTGCAGATTTATAAATCTACCATTCGTCCGTGTGTTGAATACTGTTGCAATATCTGGTCTGGTGATCCTGCCGTTTTACTTGGTAAAATGCAAAGAGAGTTTTGTAATATAACCAATCCTAACCATCCATCTAGACCAGTCGCTTTCTTACGTACGTAACGTGGCTTCCCTCTGTCTTTTCTGCAAATATACTCATGGTAAATGTTCTGATGAACTTTTTTCTCCTGTTGCCCCGACTACATGAATTTAAGCACGCTACTAGATTGGCAATTAGGTCTCACCGTTTTACTGTAGAATTAGTTAAATGTAACCACCACTTCTACTCGAACAGTTTTTTCCTCTTACTTCCACCTGGGGGAAGTTCTTACGATGTCTTGTTTCCCTGACAACTACAATTTTTAAAAATCTAAGTGAACATCAATTACCATCTTCTTGAAGCTTGTTCTGTTATTCTAGTTTCCTCAATATTCCCTATTCTCAGTCTTCCTATTGCCCGTGTTCTAGTGGCATTATAACCTTGCTTGGGATGTAAAGATTAAAAAATGACTGTGAGAAATAAAAAAACGTTCGAGATTAAATTTCCGATGCCCGACGATTAATAGAATAAAGGACACCACAAAAAACAATTCAGCTGGTTCAGCTCACACAATTCCATCGGAAAATTAAAATATTATAAACATTAACATATTAGAAACAACCAAAAGTAGAGCTTTCAATGGAAATTTTAAACAATTGAGATGAAAATCCTGAATGTTTTCTGAGACGAATTCCAACATGAGATGATATTGGTCTTTACCAGTAGTATGCTGAAGACAACGCTCACTCAAAACAATAATGTAAAGTAGCAAGTTAAAAAACACATGGCCCAGTGGATAAAGACGTTGGTTAGATCCAGTGACTAAACCCAAAGAATTGTGAGTTCAATACCAGGCCGCAGACGTGGTGAACCAAAAACTTGGAGAGGTGAGTTATAGGGAAATAACTGATGCAACCGGAAAAGGCATGGCATGTGGAACTAGAACAACCTACCCCGGTGGACGAAATAAATCACTTCAAGAAGGCCAGAGCATACAACGGCCGAAACGTTGTGAATATGGCAATGAAAATGAGGATAACAGTCCGATTAATGTAAATAATGCAAGCAACATAAAGGATGGAAATTTGGTAGAATGTTGAAGGCATTTTTCAAATTGATTTTTCTTTTGCAGGAGAAAATACATTAAGAACTGCTTATTGTGAAAGTGTTTTTGAAAAATTACCTGAAGATTTAGCAAAACAGCAAGGTGGAAGGATCCATTAGCAAACCCTTTACCTCCTTTCATTCCTCTGATCAAATAAGTGGTACATTGCATCCTGGCAAGATTGAAGCAAGAACTAATTTCTTTGGAAAACTGGGAACATTATTGGTGCTTTGAGATAAGTTCATAGAAATAATTGCCCCAAAAATAAGTAATTTTCAAATGGACAACCCATGACAAAGAAAGAAAAACGGACTTGAAGATAACACACAGACCTGCAGATCATTAACATTGAGCAACGCATCGTTCGAGGTTTAATTGCCGATGTCCGACGATTAGAAGAAGTAAAGACATCATGGACATTTCAGTTGATTCAGTTCACACAATTTCATTGGAAAAATAAAACATCATGAACTGAAAAGGGCAAAACTCAATGGCAATTTTAAACAAATGAGATCAAAATCCTGAATGTTTTTCTGAGTCGAATTGGAGATGAAACTTATCTTTACCAGTAGAATCCCGAAGACAATGCCCAGGTAAAGAAATGGCGAAAAGTTCCGAGTCAAAGCAAAAGGAAGGATGAAAAGTTATGACAACAGTTATTGGTTCTATCCATTGATGAGAAAACTTTACTGTTGGCATGGTTTTGAATCATTGAAACGATCAAGACCTCAGAGAATTAAACTTTGATATCAAGGTCACGTTCAAGATCAAGCATCCAGCACCGCTCAAATATACGACAGACACGGTGTTTCACAATCGTTGAAACAAAGCCGCGGCCGTTGGATGTGCGTGAAGACTTTGATGAGGAGGAACAGTGGTTCCAGCAGGATGGTGCTCCGCTTCACACGGCTAATGTTACTATGGCATGACTCCGTGAAAAGTTTGGGGAGCAATGCTGACGTGGAATAATTTCACTTATCTACTTTTTAGTTGAAGGCTTTGTTAAATGCAAAGAAGTTGATAACGCTTGCACATTCTTCGCTTGAATCTTCTCAGTGATGGCTGCCTTAAATGCAACAATATTGCGAGGTTTTCTCTGGTAAATGTTGTCCTTCAGGAACCCGCAGAGGAAGAAATCTGGAGTGTTAGGCGAATGAATAATCTCTCCAATGTACAGCCTCAACACGAACTCAAAAGGCTGTTCAACCTTTTTTAATTACGGTCCTTGACTTTCTTGGTCCACTCTTCTTTGATTGTATTGATGTTGATGTTGGAATTCTTTTTTTCGTAGCCTGCTCAATTCAGAGTAGAGCAAATATTTATTCGAAAATTATAACATATGTTATAAAATCACTACAAAAATAGCTATTTTGTTTCAACATATCAAGTGACGGTGTTGAATAATATGGGTAAATAGAAGGACAGACTGGGTTCAATAGCCTTGAATGGCAACTGGTCTAGGAGAAGAACAACACTGAATTCAAAACCTGAGGAGGGTCATTTGGGGACCTTGTGGGACGTAGAGCACCAGATCTCTGTATTCGACCCTTCAAAAAGTGTGGATGGTCCTGCACGAATCCTTCAGCACTAAAATTAAATCTCATGTGCTGTTGTCGGGCTGTCGGTTTCCTAGGAACTGATCTGCTTGACCCTCATACGGCGAATTCGACGGGAGAGTCGAGTATATATATATATATATATATATATATATATATATATATATATATATATATATATATTAAAAAGAAGAGAAGAGAGGTGCCGCAAACGTTTTTTAGTTGTAATGTGGATTTAGACAAAGCATAATATTTTTTTTTCTAAATAAATCCACATTACAACCAAAAAAACGTTTGCGGCACATCTCTTCTCTTCTTTTTAATATACATACCTTTCTCTCGTTGGAACCACTACATTATATTTCTTTTATATATATATATATATATATATATATCATTTTCAGACATTTTTCAAAGTTGAGGCGCGCTAAGATCGCCTCCCGGGGACGATATTATCAAGAAGTAACCTTCCTGAAAAATCGATCATCCTCGCAAATCGACCCGGGTCTCATGGAAGAAAGCGCGCGTTCTAAAAACTCGGCCACGGTTTAACACAAGCCTTGTGAGTGAAACTGGGTAAACAGAACCTTTCGGATCATGTTGATGGTTACAAGTCAGCGTGACCGAGGGTTTCAACGTGCTGACCTTGTTTAAAAGAATGAACACACCCGCATATGCGCCCCCCCTAAAATGTAACTAAGGTCCGCTCAGCATAGTTGCAGTAGAAAACACAGGTGCACTCTGTGGGCTGAGCCGGAGCCTGCGATAGAGATTTGATAGAAGCCTTGGCAGACGGGTGGGCTTGGAAACGACTAACAGCCCATATACATATATATATATATATATATATATATATATATGGTGTCCCAAAATGATGTATACACTCTTTGAATCGTTATAACTTATTCAATTTATGTATTTTGACTTGTAAATAAGATTAATACAAGAGAAAAAATATACATTTAAAGAATTTGAGCGTAAAATATACAACAAATAATAAGATAATATATATATATATATATATATATATATATATATATATATATATATATATATATATATATATATTGGCTTAAAAGACGCTATATCTGGTGGTATTTAAGCCTGATCCTGCTGATGGATCTTGATTGGGCCTTCAATTTCTTCCGGAGATTGAGAGTGCGTAAGTCTTTGCATATTCTCTGCATTGGTAGCTCTCCTGGCTGCCGTTTCAACTGGAGTTTTATTTGAACGTACTTACTTTTCATCGCTGCAGCCTTGGCTCTTTTTATTGCAATCTAGTCCTCTGATGAATTCTTTTTGCGAGTTATGCAACTGCCGTATGCGATAGGCAGCAATAAACTACAGAAGAACTCAAAATTGATTGCTGCATTTAAGTATTACATTAATATTTAAGCTTACCTTTTAAAAGTTCAACGATTATTCTTCTTCCTCCATTTTAATTTAAAGACAGTTTGATGTACGTAGGTCCTTACTTTCCGTACCAACAATTATTTTTATTTTATGGATGACTTTCGCTTGATTTTGCAATTAATTTCGATTATTCCAAAATTTATATAAGTTATAAAAAATTTATTGGAGAAAAAATAGTAAAAATCACGTAAAAAATCACCGAAACAATCGCAGTAATGATGATTCAAAATTTCAGGATTGCGGGTCTGGATCCGATCCTGAAATATTTCTAATTTGCTCACAGAGTCGATCTGATTACACAATGGTATATCTTCGGTTAAGGCCTCTCGGAGTAAATTTGAAAAAGTGTGACACACTGACATTAACATTTCTTAATATAGAAATAGATGAGATATTTAAAAGTTAGAGAGTTGTGCCCCTTTAATTGAAAAAGTGTGACAGTGACACTGACATTCAGATTTATTATATACATAAAAAAGTCGAGATATTTAAAAGTTTGAGAGTTGTGTTCCTTTAATAGAAAAAGTCTGGCACACAGATTTTCGCATTTATTATATAGAAGATAAAGCTATTGAAAGTTAGAAAGTTGTCTCCCTTTAATGTAAAAATGTGACACAAAGAGATTTCCACATTTATTATATAGATGGATATGTGTGTGTGCGTATGTGCATGTGTGCAGTTCGTTAAATAAGACAGACAAGTGTTTTTTTCTGGACTTAATATAGGAATAAACTCAAAACATTTTGATTTCGGATGATTTCGGTTAATCTTTCTATTCGCCATTTTTAGAGTGGAAGTATTTTGTAGATAGTATTTGGAAATTAAGAATATGCCAATTTTCAAAGACTTGTATAATGTTAACACTAGCACTTACTATTTATTATAACTAAATAAGGACAATGGCTCAGTTTAGCCGAAACTACACGGAACGAACAAAGATTTGGACAATTTTTACATTCATTAAATACAGAAATGAAAACACTTGGGCGTATATCATTATTATAGAGAAGAAGATAAAGCTATTGAAAGTTATAAAGTTGTGTCCCATAAATAGAAAAGGTGTGACACACAGATTTTCGCATTTATTATATAGAAGGTAAAGCTATTGAAAGTTAGAGAGTTGTCTCCCATTAATTGAAAAATGTGACACAGTGATTTTCACATTTATTATACAGGTAGATATGTGTGCGTGTGCGTGTCTGTATGTGTGTGGTTTAGACAGAAAAGAGATTTTTCTCGACTTAATGAATATAAAAATAATCTCAAAATTTTTCGACTTCGGGCGATTTCATATACAAGAGAAATACAAAAAACTTAAGAAAGGTATCTTGTCAGTCTTGTTTAACGGAACAAAAACACCCAGCACACACACACAAACACACACACACATACACACACACACACACACACGCACCCCCTACACGCATATATATATATGCGTGTAGGGGATGCGTGTGGGTGTGTGTGTGTATGTGTGTGTGTCTCACTGGTCACGGGGATCCGGTCTCTGTGCTGGTATTATCATAGCTATAACTAGCTTGGACTGGCTGTGACCAGCTTGTACCAGCGGCCCCAGTGAAGACGCTCGGGTTAATAATCTAGATACTTACCTGTCACAGGGATACTACCCTCCACTGGTAGTATCACAGATATGACTAGCATAGACCAGCTCGGACAAACTATGATCAGCTAAGACCAGCAGCCCGAGTGAAGACACGTTAAAAACTGACCATGTGTCACAAGCTGACTCAGTGTGTGTGTGTGTGTGGGGGGGTTCAAGGAAATACATACTGATACACACTCTGATAGTTGTGGGTCACAGGGATCCGTCCCTGCGCAGGAGGTGGGGTCAAGTAAATACAGTATACAAATTCCTCTCTCTCTAGTGGTATACACATTCTGATACTTAAGGGCACGGGGATCCGTCCTTGAGCAGCTATGACTGTCTTGGACCAGCTTGACCAGCTTAGACCAGCTATGACTAGCTCTGACCATCTCTGACAAGCTAAGACCAGCGACGTAAGTGAAGGCGCCCCACATTAAACCTAACTTGTGCCACAACCTGACCTCGTGGGGTGTTGAGTAAATACAAATTACTCTCGACTAGTTTGTTACACATTATTTATCATCTCTCACTTGCGTCTCTGTCTTTGGGCAGAGTGCTCTCAGGGGCGACTCCGTCAAAGGACAGAGTCGCAACCGAGGAAAATTATACTGAGATTGCCTAACCCTGGAGAACAGCTGTCCGAATCCGCAACCATTTCACTAGAGATAGGGTTTGGTACTCGCACTGAGGCTAGTGTAACCGACGGTTGCGGTGGCTCTGGCCATTTTTATTCCTAGCCCGGGTGTACGCGCTCAGGCTCCACACATTAAACCGACCTTGTGTCACAACCTGACCTCGTGTGTTGTTGAACAAATACAAATTACTCTCGAGTCGTTAGTTACACATTATTTATCATCTCTCAGTTGCGTCTCTGTCTTCAAGCAGAATGTGCTCAAGGGCGGCCCCGTCAAAGGACACAATCGCACCTGAGGAAAATTATACTACGATGTGCCGTCCCTGGGGAACAGCTGCTCTAGGCTGCGCGCTCTCATTGCACTAGAGAGAGCAATCGGTGCTCGCTATAAAGTACCGCTGGGGCTTTATAATCTCAGAATTCGTGGGAGAATTGAGCTCCAATTTCGCATTTATTCATATAGATTCCATAATATAGGTTTTACTTAATTAGCTATTATGTTTCTCTAAGTCTTCAAACGTTGAATGTATAACTAATTCCAATTTCTATTTTCCTATCTTTACACTATATTAATTTTATCTTACAACTTGTCCCCTATGCTGTCACTCATGAAATAAAAATAATTGTTTGTACGGAAAATAAGGATCTACATACATGAAATCATCTTTAAATTTAGTGGCAACAGAAGAATTATCGTTGTACTTTTAAAAGGTAAGTTTAAAAATTAATTCATTACTTAAATGCAGCGATCAATTTTGAGTTCTGTAGTTTATTGATCCGTATCCCATCTACCCTTCCCTAGCTACTGTTGATGATGGCCAAACCAAGAATCCCCCACAGGAGCTAGCTTAAATGCCGCCCAATAGGGCCACTTTTAAGCTAGCTTAAAATTTTAGCTAGCTTAAAATTTTAAGCTCGTTGTAGCTTGGAATACAAAAGGAAATAAGAGTTACCCCGCTTGAACAATGAAAGCAACGATAATGGCTAGTATAATATATTAATATATATTTTTAACCTCGCATAATCTGGCAACCCTGAATCTGAGTTCACCGAAAATCGTTCCATGCGACTAAATTTTCTAGGGCTTTTGAATGAGCTATGAATCATTGAAATCGGACCAGTGGGAGCGGAGGAGTTGCTTGGACACGCACAAATACATATACACTGTAATTCACACACACACACACACACACACACACACACACACACACACACACACACACACACACACATATATATATATATGTATAGATGGGAAGTATTGAGTAGACTTGCTGTCAGTTAATCGCCTGTGCAAGAGACACAATTATTGGTGTGAATACACAATAAACGAAATAATAATAATAATAATAATAAT
This sequence comes from Acanthosepion pharaonis, assembly GCA_903632075.3. Classification (NCBI taxonomy): domain Eukaryota; kingdom Metazoa; phylum Mollusca; class Cephalopoda; order Sepiida; family Sepiidae; genus Acanthosepion; species Acanthosepion pharaonis. Next base: position 4,386,717 of record CAHIKZ030001112.1, read on the forward strand.
AAGGCTAAAATTATTACGTTATGACGAAAATGATAATCGAAATAATAGTAGCAATGGTATAATTATTACGTTATGACGAGAATAGTAATGGTAATAATAATAGCAATGATAAAATTAATACGTTATAACGAAAATAATAATCATAATAATAATAGCAATGCTAAAATTATTACGTTATGACGACAATAATAATTGTAATAATAGAAATGCTAAAATTATTACGTTATGATAACAATAATAATCGTATTAATAATAGCAATGCTAAAATTATTAAGATGCTAATAATAATAATAATAATATCAATAATAAAATGAGTACGTTATGACGCCAATAATAATAATGATAATAATAGCAATGATAATATTGTTAAGTTAAAACGCTAATAATAATAATAGTAACATAAAATAAAGAGGATATTGATAATCATAAAAGACTTTTACTACTACTACTATTTGGACACGAACAAAAAGGATCCATTTCTAGAGATTCTATTATAAATACATAGATACTAGAAAGAATCTAATATCATTTTTCTATTTGAAGGCAGCAAATATGAACAACCTCAAAGTGTCCGATTTGATAGGATTTCGGCCGATAACAAACATAAATAAAAAGAGAGAGAGAGAGAGAGAGAGATAGAAAAAAAGAAAGAGAAGAGACAATTGATAAAACAAAATTGAATGGAAAACATAAAAAGAAAAGACAAATAAGAGAATGATATGAAAAAAAAATTAAGGTGTGGGTGTGGGTGCGGGAAACGATCTTTTACCAGTGGGTTGTTATAGAACTGTTGCCTGATTATCCATCTCTGGAGCAGACCAATTCACCTCATCTTCCCAATTTTTCTTATTACGCACACCCCACATCCAGTCACCAGGGCTTCTCGTTAATCTCTCCTCATCTCTCTTACTCTTTCCTACTCTTTTCTTTCTCTCTCGTCACTTCTTCTCTAACTACAACTCTACTTCTCTTTCTCTTCATTCTTAGACGTGGAACGTTTTTTTCCTCTGACAATTTATATCTTTTTCCCCGCTCTTTCATCAGATTTATTTGACTATGCTATTTCTATTCTTACTTTTCATGAACAACCACTCTCTCACTCTCAGATTCTCTCTCCCTCTCTCTATGTCATTATCTATCTATCTATCTATCTATCTATCTATCTATCTATCTATCTATCTATCTATCTATCTATCTATCCAAATCTATGTACGTATGTGTCTATCTATCACACCCTATTCAAATCTATCTATCTATCTATCTATCTATCTATCTATCTATCTATCTATCTATCTATCTATCCAAATCTATGTACGTATGTGTCTATCTATCTCACCCTATTCAAATCTATCTATCTATCTATCTATCTATCTATCTATCTATCTATCTATCTATCTATCTATCTATCTATCTCATTAAATTTCTTCATTTGAATTTGTTATATCTATCTATCTATCTCATCTATCTATCTATTCAATCTATCTATCTATCTATCTATCTATCACTATCTATTCAAATCTATCTATCTATCTATCTATCTATCATCTATCTATCTATTCATCTATCTATCTATCTATCCAAATCTATGTACGTATGTGTCTATCTATTTATTCAAATCTATCATCTATCTATCTATCTATCTATCTATCTATCTATCTATCTATCTATCTATCTATCTCATTACATTTCATATTCATTTGAATTTGTACATATCTATCTATCTATCTATCTATCTATCTATCTATCTATCTATATCTATCTATGTACGTATGTGTCTATGTCTATCTATTCAAACATCTATCTATCTATCAATCTCATTACATTTTATATTCTTCATTTGAATTTGTTCATATCTATCTATCTATCTATCTATCTATCTATCTATCTATCTATCTATCTATCCAAATCTATGTACGTATGTGTCTATCTCATCTATTCTCTATCATCTATCTATCTATCTAAATCTATCTATATCTATCTATCTATATCTATCTATCTATCTATCTATCGTATGTGTCTATCTATCAACCTATTCAAATCTATCTATCTATCTATATATCTATCTATTCATCTATCTATCTATCCAAATTATGACGCATGTTTCATCTATCTATTCAAATCTATCTATCTATATCTATCTATATCTATATCTATCATCTATCTATCTATCTATCATTACATTTCATATTTCTTCATTTGAATTTGTTCATATCTATCTATCTATCTATCTATCTATCTATCTATCTATCTATCTATCTATCGTATGTGTCTATCTATCTCAACCCTATTCAAATCTATTATATCTATCTATCTATCCATCTATCTATCTATCTATCATCTATCATCTATTATTTTATATTTCTTCATTTGAATTTGTTCATATCTATCTATCTATCTATCTATCTATCTATCTATCTATCTATCTATCTATCTATCTACGTATGTGTCTATCACCCCATTCAAATCTATCTATCTATCTATCTATCTATCTATCTATCTATGTATCTATCTATCATCTATCTATCTATTCATCTATCTATCTCATTACATTTCATATTCTTCATTTGAATTTGTTCTATCTATCTATCTATCTATCTATCTATCTATCTATCTATCTATCTATCTCATTACATTTCATATTTCTTCATTTGAATTTGTTCATATCTATCTATCTATCTATCTATCTATCTATCTATCTATCTATCTATCTATCTATCTATCCAAATCTATGTACGTATGTGTCTATCTCACCCTATTCAAATCTATCTATCTATCTATCTATCTATCTATCTCATTCATTTTATATTTCTTCATTTGAATTTGTTATCTATCTATCTATCATTATCTATCTATCTATCTATCTATCTATCTATTCATTATCTATCCAAATCTATGTACGTATGTGTCTATCTCACCCTATTCAAATCTATCTATCTATCTATCTATCTATCTATCTATCTATCTATCTATCTATCTATCTATCTATCTATCTATGTACGTATGTGTCTATCTATCTCAACCTATTCAAATCTATCTATCTATCTATATATCTATCTATCTATCTATCTATCTATCCAAATCTATGTACGCATGTGTCTATCTATCTCATCTATTCAAATCTATCTATCTATCTATCTATCTATCTATCTATCTATCTATCATCTACATTACATTTCATATTTCTTCATTTGAATTTGTTCATATCTATCTATCTATCTATCTATCTATCTATCTATCTATCTATCTATCTATCTATGTACGTATGTGTCTATCTATCTCACCCTATTCAAATCTATCTATCTATCTATCTATCTATCTATCTATCTATCTATCTATCTATCTATCTATCTATCTCATTACATTTTATATTTCTTCATTTGAATTTGTTCATATCTATCTATCTATCTATCTATCTATCTATCTATCTATCTATCTATCTATCTATGTACGTATGTGTCTATCTCACCCTATTCAAATCTATCTATCTAACTATCTATTCAAATCTATCTATCTATCTATCTATCTATTCAAATCTATCTATCTATGTATCTATCTATCTATCTATCTATCTATCTATCTATCTATCTATCTATCTATCTATGAATTTGCTTGGTTGGTGAAGTGCTCTCAGTGTTCATACTCAGTAAAAGATCAGGATTGGAAATACTTCTTTTCGAGTGTGGCAGATACTTGACGTGTGGAAGAATGACATTAGGAGACATTACACAATTTCCATTTGTCCTTGTGCCAGACAAAGCCAATCGTCGTCCATCTCGATTTCATTTCCAGTTTTAGTTTGAAATTTCCCAGTGCTTCTGTTAAAGATTTTCTCATTTCAGTAGAAGAACGTATAAATGGAGGAAAAATAAATTATAGCTCAATAAAAGGGGAAAGAAAGAAAAAAATAGGGAAAGAAGAGATAGATAGATAGATAGACTGATAGATAGATAGATTGAGCGATAGATGGAAAAAGAAGAGAGAGAAATAATATCGATTTGTAAAGAAAAAAATCCAGTCAAGAATCAGATGACAAAATAAAAACACAACAGAGGTAAAAGGCGATATGAAAAAAGGGGAATAGATATGGAATGTTTAAAAGAAAAAAAGACAGAAAGGAAGTTTGCGTGTGTGTGTGTGTGTGAGAGAGAGAGAGAGAGAGGCGAGAAGAGAGAAGAGAGTTGGGTTCATTATAACGCAATTTTAGATCTGAGCGATTTTGTTACGGACAGCGGCTAATTTCAATCTGATAGTGTCAGAAAAAAATGAGCAAAAACAGTTGGTGGGTAGCCATTGGAGATGATTTTCTAGCACTTTTTAGTTGATTTTTTTGTTTTTGTTTTCTGTTTTTAAATGCACTTAAAACAACAACAACAACAACAAAACAGTAACGACATGTTTCCGAAGGTTGTACATATCTGTGTACCGGAAGTCCTAAGTCACAAAGAGCGGGAATATTTATCTATTTACAGTTTTTGTTCAATGGCAATCGTTTTAAAGCCGCCATTTTGATTATATGTAAGCCGTATTCAATTTTGATACGGGATTCCGATTTGTACGAATATTGTAGAGTTTTCAGTTTACATTTATAAAAAAAAACAAAAACATGAAAAAGCAAAACAAAAAAAAAAGAACTAAAACAGCATAAAATAAAAAATAAAAATAAATTTTCAAACAAAATAAATAAGAATACATAAATATCTTTGGAGACAATTTCCATAAATACAATGAACACAAAGTATTTTCTATCCCCATAAAAGATATTCCGAGCGACAGATAGATAAACACTTTCCAAATATATATATATATATATATATATATATATATATATATTAGGAAATAGATGATAAAAATAAGTTGTAAAGAAATCAAAATGAAATAACTCAATCGTAATGTTTTTATTTGCAAAATAAAGATTGCATTTTCGACTATTTCTTTCCTTTCAGATAAAGTAGGATAGAGGCAGATATTGAACAGTTACTCTTTGACACCGTTTTATTCTTTCCTTTACTCCATTATATAACCATCAAAATTATGCACGATATTATAGCTTTGGCTTTGTATGATGGTTTATAAAAGGCATATTAAATGATGAAATCTATGAGAACAGTAGTTCGAGGAGAGCCTGACCGTTTTTGGTGCAGAAAATTGAATTAAAGAACCGAGTTCAAATTCCCGGCGTGATATTACATGGAAAGAGCTTCAGTCTGGATTTAGTCCTACCAGAAGATGTCTGCCGCAGTCAGGTAGGTCGCTGCCAGGCTCGCGATTGATTTGTCGATCTCTCTGCCTGCAGAGAGGAAACCAGACCGGCTCACATAAAAATCGACCTTGTGCCACATCCTGCTTTTTTGTGGGGAGATTGGTAAATATCAGTCCTACCAGATGATGATTTGACAAAACTCTTGTCACAGTCATGTCCAAATAGTTGACAAAGAAATATGTATCCAAGTTTTGATAATTGTCCGCTGTTGGTAACATGTAACACATAAATATTTGCCTAATGCTATTCGGTGTATAGATGGAAATAATCTCTCTCTCTCTCTCTCTCCCTCTCTCTCTCTCTCTCTATCTATATATTTATCTATCTATGTATATATATAGTCAAACCTAGAGAGCCAGACAAACGTACCAAGGTTTCACCTAAGCTTTCCCTGACGATCCGTTTAGGTGAAACCTTGGTAGGTTTGTCTGGCTCTCTAGGTTTGACTAGGTCTGCTCTACTTTGTATTGAGCACTTTTTTAGTTAGTTGATTACTCGTATCGGTTTTTTTTTGTTCTTTGAGCTTTGGACCTGTATGCTGTACGATTATTTTCGACAGACATTCATGTTCCTAGCTCTTTCTTTTTTTAAAACCTTTTTTTCCTTCGAAATTGATTTGACCATTAGCAAATCAAGAAACCGAAGGTTTTCCGAGACGAGTGTAGTTACCCATATCTATCTATCTATCTATCTATCTATCTATCTATCTATCTATCTATCTATCTATCTATCCTAATCTTTTAATATATATATGTATATATATATATATATATATATATATGAAGACATATACTCTTAAGGTTTGCTATATTTATGGGATAAAGTGCTCAATATCAGAGATAGGGCGTGTGTAAATATAAAAGTAAAAATTGAAGTCAACACTTAGAGGCGACAGACTGTTTCATACTAGAAGCAATCGTCAGGCCACGAGTCCTGACGATTGCGTCTAGCATGAAACAGCCTGTCGCCCTAAGTGCTGACTTCAATGTTCACTTATATATATATATATATATATATATATATATATATATATATATATATATATATATGTGTGTGTGTGTGTAAAATATATAGGAATGAATAAGGTTGGTAAATAATCCAAAGTTCTTTAGTAGTTTTGTTATTATTTTTAAAAATTAGTGCTCGATACAAAAGTAGAACATAAATCTCTTTGAATGTAACTGAGATATTGATACAAATTATTAACCCTTACGCCCTTTTTTTTAAATAGTTGATCTAGCGGTTACCATAGTGATAAAATTTTAATAATGTATATGCTTATAAAACGCGTAAATTTCAGGAATTAGTTATTCCTAAAAAAAATTTGCTTGAAGAAGGAACAGAGCTTGGTACTATAATTCAATTCAATTCAAATAATTATATTGAAGTTTTCGGCTCTTGTTTTGAAACATGAGAACTCTTATGTAGCGAAGGAATCATATTTTTAAATAAATAATTATATATATACTAATCTTTTCATACCCATCTATCTATCCATATATATATATATATTAAGAAATGGACAAGGTCCGACAATTTATTAATTAAAGACATTTTTATGTTTAACGTTGTTATTTATAGATACAAGTATTTAAGCAAATGCTCTGTTTATGATAAACAATATTAAATAACATTTACCGGCCTGAATGTCCGAGAAATTTTCATAGAAAATATTCGTTTTTTGACAGGATTCGAACCTGCATCCTATACGGAACCGTCATTTACGCTGACGTTCCTTACCTCTGGGCCGCAAAGAACCTTCCGGTAGACAATGTCGAATTTACTGCTTATAAACTTCAATCTTCCATGAATCTCTTTATTTAATACTGTTTATCATAAACAGAGCATTTGCTTAAATACTTGTATCTATAAATAACAACGTTAAACATAAAAATGTCTTTAATAAATAAATTGTCGGACCTTGTCCATTTCTTAATATATGACGTCATTTGTTTACATTTGATACGCCAGAGCAGTTATGAATGTACAAGAACGTATAAACATAAAAATGCTATCCAAGCTAATATCACCTGGTATTCGCAAGCGGTCACCCATCTAGGTACTGACCAGACTCGACGTTGCTTAACTTCGGTGATCGTACAGGTATCGGTGTTTCAACGAGATGTGACCGTAAGCGAAAGATAGCTTTAATCACAGATACGTGTCAGCTAATTCCACCGGATGAACACTCCACCCTGGCAGTAGACATCTGTCTAGGGAGGCCTCCGCCCAGTGATGTTGTGTGATCACCTCACTGGCTAAATCCATAGCTATGGAGTCCAGTTTACCAGATTCCGTTAGATGAACGTAGTTTCATTCGCTGTTTGACATGTTTTTAATCCCCTAGCCTCCCTCCTCGCTAAAAAGGTCTGGCGGAAAAAAAAACAATTTTCATCGTCAAATTTGCCAAACATTTGAGTAGAACATCGGACATACACATATATGATGACATTTTTATGTTTATACTGCTCTGTTTATAATAAACAGTATTATCAACATTGTCATAGAAAATATGCGTCCTCCGACAGGAATCGAATCTGTATCCTATACGGAACCGTCATATAGCCTGATGTGCTTTTACCGATTTCGCCACAGAGGAGCGTTCGGTTAGCAAGGTCGATTTTACTGTTTTTAAACTAGAATTTTCCATGATTTTCTCACGTACATTCGTATCTGTTCGATGCGTATCCAAATGTAAACAAATGACGTCATACATTAAATGGTTGGTGCTTCTGCAGAAAGAACATGTTTGTACAACGCAATCCTCGGGTGTCTGTCTACCTCCCCAGACGAGACTCTGCTCTTTAGCATAGCCTCGTCTGTGTTTCTCTCTGCCCGCGGGCAGGTAGGTCGACAAGACGTTTAGTTCACCTTTCACTCTTTCAGTAAGAGAGCATGTTATTTATCCTTTTAGATCAATCCATTTTGCGGGAGTGGTCCGGTAACCCACAACAATAATTGATTCTATAGGTAAACATTAATCGTTCATACTTGCCTCTGCATGACACCCACCCCAACAGAGACTCCAGTATGAGTATTATATTCTCCACCGACAGGGAAACTTCAAACAGGTGATGTGCTTCCTGTCAAATAAATACTAATACTCAGGGTTTCTCATCAGAACGTTGTCTAAATCATTATACAGTTCCCATTTCCTTGTTTTCCTATCGTGTATCCTGATACCCTTGCTTACCCAGGAGAATGATCTACATATACCCTGCTGTCTACTTTATTCAGGAATAAGCAGAATTGATCAGACAAGGTAAATTTCTACCATTGATACAGAGTCCAGTTTAGATGCTTGCAACATCTTTGAAGCGTCTTTCGGTGATGGGCATTAAATTGGGAACCTGACTGGCCTGCGTCTATATGTAAGAAGAATGACTGCACGAATGCAGTCCTACTCCGATTCGATTCGGGTCTACAGAACATAGACGGTCGTCGTTTTTCTCTCAGCCTTAGTCATCCCTCGAGGAGGACGAATCGAACCGGTCAAGGGCATAGCCTCAATAGATCGCAATGTGGTGGCTGCTCTACCAAGTACGACACCCCGAGCCTAAAGTCAAGTGGTCTACTAGCGATGTCTCGTCTCACAACTCCATGGGGATGGGTTCGAAATAAAACGGCGACGGCAAAATCCCGCCTGTTGCGAATATCAAATCGGGTGGACGAAGCGACAACAACTGAAGATATGTAGTCCCATGCATAAAAAAAGTTTTGAGGAATTCCTGCCTTAATTCTTATTACAACTATCTGTAGTTTGTAACACAGTAGCTCTTTTGATGACGGTGATCAGTGCCTCACCCACCTTCTATTACTGCGGAATGTGCGTGTACTCTATAGATTTTGCATTTCGGAAATATTTCGATGTCATCTTCTGGCCATAAGAAGTTGACCTTTATCAAAATCACTCAAATATTTCTTTGGCCTATAACTGCAGCATTTTACACATCAAATGTTTGACTTAAGTACTTATATATTTTTAACTCTGACATATCCAATTGTTACGAGATAGTAGTTGTCATTCGCGATCATAATATTTTAGCACATCATTGTGCGGGGGTAAAAAAAGAAGTGGTTGCATGTACGTATAATAAGAATTTATAGATAGGTATAAACAGAATAGAATAAATAAATATGAAAAGACTACGATATTTTGATAGATAGATATGAAAAGTTTAGGATATATATATATATTTATTAAAGACATTTTTATGTTTAACGTTGTTATTTATAGATACAAGTATTTAAGCAACTGCTCTGTTTATGATAAACAGTATTAAATAAAGAGATTTAATACAAGTATGCGTTTGGTGCAATGGATAATGGCCCTGAACTGTTAATCATCTGAATAAAATTGTTGTAAGGCCGTAAAAAAGTGTATATTATATGTGCGATAAACAATGGTTGACCCTAAACTTGAAGATCGTAATGATCGAGGATGCATCCATTTGAGAGTACAGTTCTGGGGAAGAAGCTTTCCATAAAAAAAAATACAATGGAATACAAAGGGAATGACAATGAGTCGACCCTGCGTACCTGACATAGCGTTTTTCTTGCTATGAATGTCTAGATTTGAGGAATTAAAGATTGTAGCTCGTTTTACCATGTAAATAGCGATAGAATAACGAGAGATTAGCAAAGACTCGTCCGTCAGAAAGGGGTTATAGAGTGAAAAATAGTTCATCATCCACAAGGCAACGTAGAGGCGATTGAACTCTGTCTCCAGTCCAGATATGGCAGCAATACACCATTTTTTTAATATCTAATCAGATACTTGTAAGGATTGCGCATGTCAGGAGGAGTCAGGTACTTTCTGGGGCAGTAAAAGGAGCTGACCTTTCTTTTTACCCCAGCATCTTTAGCTATGGATCGTGCATATGAATTTTGCAGATTGTTATTTCTGATTATGTTTGATCAACTAGCAAGAAAGGAAATATTGGCTTTCAAACTGAAATTCCCAAATATTTTAATGTTCCTGTATTCTGAGACAGTTTCTAATAAGCGTCGTTCTTTTATAGTGATTTTCCAAGCGTAGCTTAGATGTGGCACAAGGTTTAAATTAGGGGGTACCCAGTGAGGATCGAAGTCACTACTCAGTCATAATTGTTCTAGTGTCGTTCTTTTATATCTGTATACTCAAACTCTCTTCCATCTTACCTAATTATAATTCAATATGCATTTCACTGAAGATACACGGAGACGAAAGCTAGGAACTTTATTTAGTTCTTACTTTCGTCTCAAAGATGATAATTGCAAAAATTAAAAATCAAAAATCAAAAATTTAATAATATCAAAGTAAAAACAAACGATAAAAGTTATTGAATTTTAAAGTAAGGAAATTTGAGGAATAAATGATGAAATTATTAAGTTGTGTAAAATATTTCGCATTTTATTTACAGACCTTTACTCATACTAACATTTAAGGTTAGATAATGTTGTAGCATACCTACGGACGATAATGGGTATGTCCTCATTCACATAAATACAGTAGTAAATACTGTATGTTGGTCTGTAGTTGGAGATTCATTGTGGAATTCACTTAACTCATTTCTAGCAGTTGACTACTACTTCTACACGCCGCTGGCGAATCTTATATGTGTGTTTCGTGCCCTAAGTATTATCGTTCGTTACCAAACTTTTTTGTGATTATTCTATTCAGTAACTTTCCCTAGGTTTCAACAGATAAACACTGGGCAAATCAAAGAGAAACGAAGAAACAGGACCAGAAGATACTGAAAACCCTTGACAATTTAGGTAATGGTGTGACAAACGAATTATACGACAGTGTTGAAATACCGGAAGCACTCACAAGATCAATTTTCATGGCGCTGCCCAAAAAATAAAAAGAAAAAGAAAAAAAGAAGAAACTTTAGGAAAAAAGTAAACGAAGGACATTCAAATGAATGCAAATTCCATTAAAGATAATCTTGACGCATCATCTAAAGTAACTAATAATTGGAATTCTAATGAATCGATCCCACAGTACAATTAAAACGGAAATACAGCAAAAATAAAATGGTTTTGTTTATGGCAGAATACTCTCAGATCGATCGGTAGAAGTGCAGAAAGATTTATAGTTGACGGTAACATCCCACCTATGATTAGTAAATTGTTTTAAAACAGTTGTATACCGTATCTATGAACACTAATGTGTATGTCCCAATCCTCATAAATACGTTGGACACTATTGTAAGTGGGGGTAATATGCTGTCTAAGTAGTCCACCAGTAGCAGTGGTTTACCTACTTCACGCCGCTGGCGAGTATTGTATTTTGTTGATATTATAAAGATTACCAACCTCCGTTTTGGTTATTCATCATTCAGTAACATTTTCTAGGTTAGAACAAAAACAATCCCCGAGATCTTTTCAATAGTACAAGATTTTTTAATACAGCATTACTAAACATCCTAGTTTCTTTTAGAAAGCCTAAATTTCTTTTTATTTGAAGACAATAATAGAACTATTTGAAACAAATCAACACATACCAATATCAATATTATTATCTCCCTTGTGGGACGCTACATTTTTGCTGAGCCATAAATGTACAGATGAGCTTTAAATTACTAATAATCTAAGCTTGTGAACTGAAGTTAACACCAAGAATTATCTTCCATGCACGCGCGTGCGCACACACACACACATACAACCCCCCCCAACACACAAACACACACAGTATGAAAGTAATTTAAGGAGTTCAGCGGCCATTTGTGAAAGCATCATGCCAAAAACAAAATAAATTTAGATTTGTGAAAAAGAATTGTTGATGTCTACAAAGCAGGAAGAGACTGTACAAAGTTATCAATGCTTTTGAGCGTGCGAAGAACTGAAGTTCAAAGAACTATCAGGAATTTCAAAGACTCACGAAAGAGCAAGAAGGACAGAAATAAGAAGAATGCGAAAAGAAAAACTAGTTAGAAATTATCTAAAGACCTTACAACAAATGACACGACAAGTTTGGAATTAATACGTTATAACGACAATAATAATCATAATAATAATAACAATGGTAAAATTATTAAGATGCTAATAATAATAACAAAAATATCAATAATAAAATGAGTACGTTATGACACCAATAAATATATTAATGGTAATAATAGCAATGATAATATTATTAAGTTAAAACGCTAATAATAATAATAACAAAATAGAGGAAATTTGATAATCATAAAAGACTTTTACTACTACTACTACTACTACTTGGACAAGAATAAAAAGGATCCATTTCTAGAGATTCTATTATATATACATAGATACTAGAAAGAATCTAATATCAAAGACAGTCACTAGATTATTACACTGTGTTGTGAGGGAGAATATTTTCCTACAAGTTTGGACCCGACCATTTGACGAAAGACATAAAAATACTCCTACATCAAGAGGAGTAGCAGTAACTGCGGTAGATTTTGCTGAAAACAATTAATCATTCACGGCTAAATATTCCCTTCCCTAGTTTCTACTATGTATAATGTTTCAACAAGTTTATTATCTTTTGGTGCAGGGAGACATAATGTTGAATTGAAACTAGGGAAGAGAATATTTAACTGTGAATGACTGTTTTAAGCAAAAGCTACAGCAGCAACTGATTCTCCTGTTACTCCTATTGATGTAGGAGTATTGTTATGTCTTTCGACTGACGGCTGAACCCAAAATTGGTGGAAAATATTTTCCCTCACAACACACAGGAACAGACTGCGGTATCACAGACCAAGAAATACTTTTCTTTTTCATACTGGAGAAAGATGACGCATACTGAAGCGTGTCCTTTGGTCAGATGAGACGAAACTAGAGCTATGTGGCCATAGAGATGTTGTTTATGTTTGAGAAAGAAAGAGGAGTTATAAAACCCAAAATAATAGCGACCCCATAGTGAAACACGGTAGAAGGAACATAATAAGAGGATGGTTTCGTGTTTCCAGAACTGGTAGTCTTTTGAGGGTGGACGGGAATAAAGAAGAATATGGGTAGGTCTTGAAAAAAAAAAAAAACCTAAAGCGACTTGTCTTCCAACAGGACAATGAAGAATATATCGATTCTGGAGAAGAGATTTCTGATAGGTATTCTATAAAGTACAATTCGGAGAATAGGGAAATCTTGATCTACATAGAAAGGATATTAAAGTAATTTATAATATGTTCGAGAAAAAAACAGTTTGGATGAATACTCACAAATAGAAAACAGGCCACTACAATTATTTTTTTCCTACGGAATTTATTTAACCTGTACAGCGAAATCATTCTTAAGGGAACTAGACAACATACCATGATTTATTATCGAATGACGTAATTTTAACAGCATGTAGACGACATTTTCTTGATGAAATTTTTTAGAAGGAAAACAAAAAGAACTGTTAGACAAAGTAGTCTAAAACTGTGCTTCTCAAAGGGATCATCCATCAGCTATCAGTACACAATCAGTGTTCAGACCATGCTAAGAAATCATTTGTAAAGATTAAGGTTATATAATTGTTGTGGCCTTGTTAGGGCCCGAAATAAAGACACAAAGACAGGAATTGAGTTAAACAAATATATTATCAGAAACAGTAATACAAGCATATACAAACGAGTGTTGCAGCAAGAATATTCGGTCCGACTGACAGAGCTGACTTCTGGAAACTTCCCTCTCCAAAAGGCAGTACATGTTCCTATTTATAGTTGGGTGAGTCCATGCGTGCGTGGGTAAGTTACCATAACAATAATCTTTGTTTTTGTGTTAATAAACTGCTTATTTTTAAATTGTTTTTTTTTTTATATGTTTTGATATTGAATTATTTTTTGCGAAATAAATAGAAGATAAAAAATAGTCAAGTTTTATTATATTCATTATGTACATCGTTTTCGGTATAAATGATTATTACCACTAAATATTACAGGTACGTGACACATTGAGAAGAAAATGACGGTCCACCATATCAGATAGTTTGAGAAGCACTGGTAGAAAAGAAGAAGAAAGTAAGAAGAACTGGACTGTAAGAAGGTAGAATGCATCGCGGTTGCTAGCAAAACAGACAGCACAAGGCACGTGTCAAAATCAAGCAGGTTCGGAAATTTAACAGGGTAGCGTAGTAGCAAACGACAGAAAAGGTGTCGGAAGATGGCTTTCAGAAACCGAAAAATGTATAAAGAGATCAGAAAATATCCTTAGAAACAAAGATAAGAATACCAGATTGCTACGTATTTTATATGACAGTGAATGCTAGAAAATTAACTCATAGATGAAAAAGAAACTTGAAGGAATAGAGATTTGGCTTTACTGAGGAATTTTCAGAATACCATGAACGGAGAATGTGAAAGACGATGAAGTTTTAAGAAAGTAAGAACTACAAAGAAAATATTATATAAAAAAAAAGATACAGGTGAAATCATTAGGATACATAATGAGGAAAGAAAGCTTGGAGAATGTAATATTCATGGGTCATATCTAAGAAAAGAAAGCGAAGACAAGCGAATAAGCTATTTGATATATTTTGAGAAAATTGATGACAGCAGTATTATGACAACAAAGCAGTTTCGCGAGTGATCAAGCATTGCTTAGAGTAAAATAAAATAGCTGTGGAGAGTCATGACCCCCTTTCCAGAAAGGCCATAGTGCACAGATAGATATCAGACATCAATCACATTCTTTAAATTGAGCACAAACGCGCTAATCGCGAAAGACATTATCACCAGTAACAATTAGAAAATTTCAATTCGGTGATAGGCCAACTTCAGTGCAAGAGGAAAGTATGGTGGACGATAGTGAGAATAATGGTGAGCGATAATTCTTTCAAAAGAAGACATATTCAGCATCTGTTTGTAATTATTGGGCTGATATTGTTGATAGCCCAAGTGGGCAGGGGAACGTATTGTTTATCGCAGCTAATGGCGGATTCTCTTTAAGGCAGTAACGAGGGTGGGGAGAAGAACGTGTGGATCGTCAGTGATAGAGTCTCTGTTGTTGCTAGTGGTAATCAGTGTAGTACAGCAGATGCGTGGAAAGAGAATGTGCATTGCTATTTTTGTTTGTATGTAGGCCAGATTAGCTTACACAAGTGACATACGTGATAGACGCTTGGGCGATCTTTCGATTCATGACTACATAAGCAGAAGATTTCCCGCGGTAGGCTGCAGTTTCTATGGTAGACTGCTTGCCAATCAAGGCTGTACGAACCAGTTTGTGCTGTTTTTCAATCCATAGTTGGGGGGGGGGGATCGAAGAGATGAATTCATATCTTTCCCAAGGGTATTAGCGCGTAAGTGAATGAAACGAAAGCGGCTGGAATTCGAACTCGGCTCTCCGAATTCTCATTCGCAGCCGTTAGCCATTAAAAAAAATTAAGCATTCCACCCCAAGCAAGGCGGGATGCCACTAGTTTCAAGGGGTTACACAGTGGGAGCGAGAGTAAAGAGGAGGAAAGGATGAAGAGAAGGACAGAGGATAGTTCAGAGCATCTGGAGATGTCGATTGATATTACATTTGAATAGTTAGAGATTATAGCTATCAGGAAAACAATTAATAGGAAGGGAATTCCACAGACAGGAGGTGCGAGACATGAAGCTATTGATGTAGAAGAGACGGCTACATTTAACCGCCTCGACAGTGAAAGGGTGAGACCGTGATGCAAGCCTAGTAGTACGCGTAAATTCATAAAGTCTGGGAAGTAGCGAAAGTAGCTCGTCGAAGCAGTTCCCGTGAAAGAATTTGTAGAAAAGACGGAGGGAGGCGACGGCACGTCTGTGAGAAAGCGACTGCGGACGAGATGCCAGATCAGGGCCAACCACATTGCATATCGGTCTCTGGATCTTGTTGAGGACCTTAGAGCGAACTGCAGGGTCACCAGAACATATATGGCAGCAGTATTCCATGCAAATGGTTGATTTATAGATCTGAAGGATGGACTCGAGCGAGAAAAACTTTTTGGCGCGACTCAGGGAACTAACTTTCCTAGCCTTGGATGAAGCAATTGATTCAATGTAATTGTTCCATCTCAGGTCAGCGGACAGTGTCAGACCAAGCAGTCGCAAAGAGGTGCACTTGTGAAGTTGAGCATCAGACATTCTAATGGGTGGCAGGGATGGTGAGTAATAGAAAGTAGTTTTGTTTTAGAGGCATTAAAGTTAACCAGTCAATTCCTGCCCCAGTCTACAACCAGTTGGGGGTCCTTTTCGAGACTAACGGCCAGGTTAATTTTGTTAGCGACACCAGATTTGCTGTTGAGGCAAGAGTAAATAGTTGTGTCGTCAGCATAGATGCCTACTTGGGAACTGATGGGAGATCGTTAATACAGATAAGGAATAGAGTAAGGCCCAGGAGAGAGCCTTGGGGAACATCTGCGTTTGTGGGAACTGGAGGAGAATCCGTTGAGGACGACCTTCATTACACGGTTTGACAGGAATGATCGTATTAATCAAATAATCGACCTGAAATTCCGTATCCCTTAATCTTACAAAGGAGGTCAGCATTCCAGACCCTATCAAACGCTTTAGAGATATCTAGAGCCACGACATGAGCTTTTCCGTTATTGTGAAGTGCTTGGTAAACAATTTCAGTTATGGCCGTGAACACATCAGCTGTAGAACGGGCAAAGCGAAAACCATATTGCTTATCAGAGAGCAGATTATAGGATATAAGCTGATTAAGCACTTCGGCGTTGATTAAAGCTTCAAAGCCTTTACCAAAGAGCGGTAGGGGGACTGATAGGACAGTAGTTAGATGGGTCAGAAGGGTCTCCAGAGTTCTTAAAGACAGGTACAATAGATGAGGACTTCCAACAGGCTGGAAAGCAAGATTCATTGAGGCAGTAGTTATATAATTTGGAGAGGGCAGGGGCCAGTTCAGGAGCACATTTCTTCAGGACAATGGCTGGTATTCCGTCGCCACCGCTAACCTTATGGGAGTCTAAGAAGATGCCCAATACCAACGATGGGGTTATGTGCAACTCGCTCAATAGATCCTTGATTCTAGCGAGGAAATCGCGTGTTTGTACAGCGGATGAGTCGAGCTGTTTGTACAGCGGATGAGTCGAGTCGAGTTGAAAGAGAATTTCCGAGCGAAGCCCTCAGCCTTATCAGCTGAGGAGGTCAGGACCTCAAATTAGTTGAACAAAGTAGATATTGAAGGTTTGCTGTTGTTAAGTACGTACTTGTAGAGACGCCAATAATCATCGGAGCCGAATTTGCGAGATGCAATACGTTGTTTCATTCTATCAGCAAATGGCGACTTTGCTTCATTGAGGACACGCTTGCACTCGCTACGTTACAGTTATTTTGGCGAAGTTGTTTGTTTATATATTTATTTGGATTAATTTATTTTACTTGGTTTTATTTATTTTTATTTTATATATTTTATTCATTCTTTTCGGTTTCGATGTTTTAGTAACGTAGAGAAAAATTGTTGAGATGATTTCTGATCGTTTATTTAGTAGATTGTTTTAGTCTGGGAAGGTAATTATAGCTATTTTTTCGTCCAATTTTTGGATTGATTGTTGACTGTTCTAAAGGTTATTTTGGCGGGAGTGGTTTGTTAATTTGTTTATTACTTTATTTATTTATATATTTGGATTGATTATTTTTATTTGTTTTTCGTTAATTATTTTTTATTTTTATTTATTCTTATCAGTCTATTCTAACGGTTATTTTGGCGGGAGCGGTTTCTTAAATTGTTTATTTATTTATTTGGATTATATTATATATATATATATATATATATATATATATATATATAATTGGCTTGTAAATTTTAACGCATCCCAAAGAAAACTGTTTCATTTAATCAACACAGAGAACCCTTTTTGTGTGTTATAAGCGTGGCTGGTGCTAAACTACAGTAAGCAACACTTCTTAGCTTCTTAGGCTCACGTTTTCCACAAACATGTAATGGAGTGATTATATCGCAAAAAATGCAACGTCTACTGCTAGCAAATATGTGTTCACTCTGTCTTGCACATTTATAAATATACCATTTGTCCATGCAGTTCTCATCTATGTAACTTCCTTCTGCGTTTTCGCTTTCCTTCCGCCTACAACCTTAAAAAAAATGAATGCAACGTCAATCGCCATTTCCTGTCTTCCTGAAGCTTGTCCCCTTATTGTCATTTTTCTTCTCATTCAATCTTTCTCCCAATAACCCCTTACATCTTAGTGGCATTATCGGCATCTTCTGTATTCCATAACCTGTTCTTTTATTGTCCTTTCTTTTCACTAACGTCTTCTCATCTCTTTCACTCCCAATAACCCCTTGCGTCTTAGTGGCATTATCGCCATCTTCTGTCTTTCATAAATCTATTCTTTTATTGTCCTTTCTCCTTACTAAAGTCTTCTCATTCTGTTTCACTCATCAATAACCCCTTGCGTTTTACTGGCATTATAGCCATCTTCTGTCTTCCATAAAACTGTCCTATTATTGTCCTTTTTCCTAACTAAAGTCTTCTCATTCCATCTCTCTCCCAGTAACCCTTTGCGTCTTAGCGGCATTATCGCCATCTTCTGTTTGTGATTAAGGATCAGTGTGGGAACATAGCTAAATTGTCACTAAAAGTAAAATGAAAGAGAAAAGGAAAAGAAAAAAGTAAAAAGAGAGAAAGGAAAGAAATAGAACAAAAAAGGGGTAAAGAATTCTTTTAGTAAAATCATTGTTAGAATATGGCAGGAGAGGGGGATTCGGAAAATAAACTGAAAAAATAAAAGACAAAAAATAATACTAAAAATAACGATAATAATAATATGAAAATTATATATTATTTATATATATATATATAATATATTATTATGTATATTTATTATATATATTTATTATAACTTCTATGTTGAACACAAGGTTTTTACTAAATTTATATAAATATATATATATATATATATATATATATATATATATATATATATATAAAATAAATAAATCCTATAAATCATAATGACCCAGGTACTACCTATCTAGGTTTAACCACATGGGATCATCAGGTTGAACTGGCTAAGGAGGTATTAACGAGGAACAAATTTATTGCTAAAATTACGGCTAAAACCCAAAATTAGCATAAGCCTAAAAAGACATAAAATACGTGACAAATAAAAATGTGAAATATATATATATATATATATATATATATATATATATATATATATATATATATATATATATATATATGTGTATTTGTGTGTGTGTTTGTGCGCACGGGCGTGCGTGTGTGTGTGTGTGTGTGTGTGTATTTACTAAAGTAATAATGTAGAATAATGTATGAAGAACGGTGTTTGGATCTAATCTCCCTAATGCATAGTTTCCTTGAAAATCAGCATTCAAAATTCTGGGTTTCGGCTCCATTCGAATGTCGCTTACTAGTGATGGTTTTGAATACACTAGTGACTCATCCACCTCAACAATAAAATCTCTGAACTGATTACCTGTTGACCCGACCACCTTCGTCAATAATCAGTAGTTGTGATCACTGTGTTTTCAACATCTAACTCTGGTAACACTCACATAGCAATCATGACACAATACAACACCTCGTTTGTGAAATGCACGACATTCCCTCGTTGTTGAATACTTGGATGAGACCCAACAGAAAAGGCAGAGGCAACAACAAAGCTTAGAAAATGGTATCTAATGTCGTTTTAGTTATCATAATTTATAGATTGATATAATTCTCGACTGTCCTACTAATTATTCATTGATAAGGAAAAAACTAAGTCTTCTATAGTTTCATAACATATTCTCATTGATAATTTCATTGTTATTCTGCTCATACTCGTCACTCATAGAAAGGCGAGTCATATCCCTACTATTGCCTGTTCCTCGTAGCTTTTTGCCAAAAATAATTTATACTTATTAAGTTAAGATTACATATAGCACAAGCCTAAATAAGGATCTAGCAAGTAATAAGAATATAGTGAGAAAGTATTCACTTGGAGATGGTCTTTGTTGAAAATATTCATTCTTTATTTTGGTTTTTACCTGTTGTCGAATACTGATCTCTAACACTTATGGAAAAGACGTACTTTTCTCAGCTACCAAGTAGTTCCACACTGATCAGAAATATTGAGAGACAGGCAAATAGATACCAATAAATACGCGTCCTGGGTTTGACAATAAACTACATCCGACATCAAAGCCTCTGATTATGAGGTTTTGAGGAGCGTGGAACCACCTCTTAATTGCTGGTGTTCTCAGATTCAGCCTGACTCAGGGTGGTAGCGCCTGTTGGGGTTCCAACTATGCGCATATAGTTAACCCACAACCTGGGGCCAAAACACAATGAATGTATAGAAATACATTTTTATTGTAAAAATACCAGCAATACACTTTCACAGTAGAAATAATTACCTGCAATACATTTCTGAAAAAAAAAATGCCAGTAATATATTAAAAAAATTGTCAGCAATACATTTTTGTAAAATAAAAATTTCCAGAAATACATTTAAAAAAAAATTACCAGAAATACATTTTTATTAAAATATAAATTGCCAGCAATAAATTAAAAAAAAAACACAAAAAAACTTACCAGCAATACATTTTTGAAAAAAACATTGCGAGGAATATATTTTAAAAAATTGCAAGCAATACATTATTTTAAAAAAATTGTCAGGAATACATTGAAAAAATATTGCCAGCAATATTTTTAAAAAATTGCCAGCAATACATTTTTAAAAATAATTGCCAGGGATGCATTGAAAAAAAAAATGGAAGCAATACATAAAAAAAAAAATGCCAGCAATACATTTTTTGTAAAAAAATTACCAGCAATACTATTAATAATGCTCCCAAGAAAATTAAATTTATACATTAAATGACCCACAAGGAGTTGATATGGCTCTAAACAAACAAAGACAAACAAACAAACCAATAAATACGAGACAGAACTGAGATTCCAACAACGAAATGAAATGTCATGCAACTCTGTTTAAGGTTTAATGTGCATTCAGCCAAATCTTTTCCAGAATAAAAATTCTCTAGAATATTTCATTTTGTTCTTGTGAAATCTTGTGAAAGCTGTTCATGCACTTAACACAATCTTGTTTCAACATATAGTTCCGTTTGTTTTTTTCGGCAATAAAGCCGAACAGTGTTTTTTTTTTATTTATTTGTTTATTTATTTATTCTTCATGTGATTTTCTTACAGGTTTTGAGTCAAGTGAGAAATCATCTATCAATTATTAAAAGAGCGAAAATCTTCAATCTCAGGCTTTCCAAGAATTCTATTATTTAAAATTACCAAGAAAAATGTCTGGCATTTGATCGATTTCCTCTCTTGTGTGTCATGACGATTTCAGTTTTGCAGTTGATAAGCAACATCTTCCTTGTTGCATTTGACCTCAAGTCTCTCATCAAAAGATACTGTAAATGTTTAAATGTCATGACAGAATTCCGAGAAATAACATTTTGCTTGCTCTCCTAGTTTTCACCTGATTTTACAGCATCTCTTTCTTCTGCAACAAATAGTAATAATTGTAATAGTCGTAGTAGTATTAATATTAGTAATAGTCGCAGTAGCACCGATATTAGTAATAATTGTAATAGTAGTATTAATATTAGTAATGGTAGTAGTATTAATATTACTAATAATCGTATTGGTAGTAGTATTGATATTAGTACTAATCGTAATAGTCGTAGTAGTCTTAATATTAGTTATAATCGCAGTAGTAGTATTAGTATTAGCAATGGTACTAGTAGTAGTATTAATAGTAGTAATAATGGTAATAGTCGTAGTTGTATTAATATTAGTAATTATCGTAATAGTCATTGTAGTATTAATATTAGTTAAAATCGTAGTAGTAGTATTAATATTAGTAATATTAGTATTAGTAATATTAGTAATGATGGTAATAGTCGTAGTTGTATTAATATTAGTAATAATCACAACAACTGTAGCAGCATTAGTCTTATTCGTAGTATTATTATTATTATTAGTAATAATCGTAATCCTAGTATTAGTATTAATATTAGAAATAATCTTAATAGTAGTAGAATTGGTATTAGTAATAATCGTAGTAGAAGTAGTAGTAATAGTCTTATTCGAAGTAGTAGAATGTCTATCAAACTAAAAGACATACTTCCTGCCAATTATTTATTTATAGCAACTTATCTTTGAAACAAATCTAATAATTTTCCTACGCCTGTGTTTTTCAGTTCGTTACTAAAATTTACATTACTTCGCATCTTCCATATATTTTTTTCTTATTATTAATTACCTTCTCCTGATGAAAAAAAAAAAAAAAAAAACGAAACAAATAAGTTATAGGTTTTATAATTGCTATGAAGTGTATATTCCTTCGTATTTATCTGTCCAGCGGTAATCGTTTATCACACATTCCGAAGCCTGTTTTACCTTTAAACTTGGGCATTTATATTGTCTATTCCTTTGCTACGCTAATTAAATTCTCATTTACATATCACTACAGTAATGTTTAATTGTTTGAGAAAGAATTTGTCTATTAGGCGATATCTGATGTCCTCACATGTTGACAAATGAACAGTTAACAGATATATACATAAGTGATGTAGATATTGTGTAGATTAGTTATAACACTGAGTAAATAATTATAAATCCCGTAACATTTATATATACAAAAATACTAGTAAAAATGAGAAACATTTAGACATGGAAACAACACATCTAGTAATATATATTATCTGGTTGTTATATGGTGTTGGAGAAACGAGAGATAGTAATACTGAGTAAAACTGAGACTGGGTTCAAATGTCGATCAAATATGGATCTGAATCCGACAGAATGATAAGATACAGAATAAGCAAGGTGCTTACAATCATTTTCGTTTTTTATTTTTTTTTAATTTTTTTTATTTTTAATAAGTATGCGTAATGAGCGTCGAGATAATTTAGTTGGAAAATAAAAGAACACTTTGGGGTTTTCTTACCTCGAATTTTTATAGAGAGGCTAAGAGATAAATGATACTATTATGGCCTAAAAAGGAAAAAGAGCCAAGATTTTGGTTGACGTACGTGTTGACGGCCTGTCCATGTTGACTGCTTGTTCGATAGTGTCACGTGTTTTTGTATGTAGAGGAGAAAAGTGGGGTCGATTGTTACTGGTTTAGAAAGAGGGAATTAATGATAATTATAATTCTTATAATTATTTTATTATAATTATTTTTGACACGATAATTAATTTTTCTATATTTATTTTTCTATAGAAACTATAAAGTGATAGTATAATTATATTTTTATTAATGTATTTCTATGGACACGGTAATGGTTATACTTTTGAACTACTTACCATTTATACTGTTTGTTTGTCCGATAGTGAGAGTAATTTTTATGCCAGTTTAGTTGCTTTCGTAACTGATTAGAGTCGTTCAAAGAGGACACCTCTTTTCTCTAGTCATCAGGAATTTTTAAACAAATCAGAAATATTGAAATGAGGTTTATATCGCAAAGAATTCGCCCAGACTGCGGTATGTACGCTTTATCCCATGACATATTTTTAGTTATATTATTTCAGATTCTGTGTCGTCTGCTCATTGCCGTAGAATGAGAGCCGGAGAAAAGTTGTGATAGAAAGGAACTTAGTCAAAGATTATTAATACTAGTTGACAATGCTTCATCTAATAAAAATAAATACTAGTCAAAAATTGATAATAATAGTTGACGATCCTTTTTCTAATAAAAATGAAGTTGACAATTATTATTAGTAAAAGATATATAATAATTGCTTACAATGCTTTTCTAATAGAAAATGGCGTTGAAATTAAATAGTAGTAAAAAATTGATACTAATAGTTGACAATGCTTCATTTAATAAAAATGAAGATGAAATACTCATCAAAAATGAATAATAATGTCTGAGAATCTTTCATCTAATATATATTCTCCATATTTCCTGCTACTTCATTATACTGTAAGAGAGACGATTATTTTTCTTTTATCAGAAATTCACCAACTTTAAGTTTAACGAGAAAATCTCCTTATCTCTTACAGGGACACCCAATATATATACACATATGTACATGTTTTAAGCGACAGTTGAACGACTTTAGCCAAACAACTGGTGAGTGTTCGACGTTGTTTTTCCCTTTTCAGGGCGTCTAAAATATCTAATTTTACTCCCCTGGTGATGGCTTTCATTTTCTTCGAAGCAGCACCATCAGAAGAGATTGCACTGCGCTTGGGAGGTACAATGAAGAGCAGTAAGTTTCCGCAAACACACGTGAAATAGAGCGGATGCATAATAATCCAATATGGCGTCCAACCTGAAGTGACCCACGTTGCCTTATGTACGAAACAGAATGCATAATTCGGAACAAGATTGATGGAGATTGCGTCGTAAACTATTTACATTGCTCGGATTATCATCCTCATCTTTGTTGCCATATTTATCACAACTTTTCGGCCGTTGTACGCTCGCTTCCTTCTTCAGGTGGTTGGAATGTCGAACTGAATCCTTTATTTCACTCACTGGGGTAGACTGTTCTAGTTCCACGTGCCATGTCTAATGGATGTCAGTTCTGTTATCTCCTGTTAATTCCCCTCTCCAAGTTCTCCACCGCCTTAACCAGGTATTGAACTCACAATCTTTGGGTCCTGTCACTGGATCTAACTAACGACTTTATCCACTGTGGCATGTGTCCTTGAGAAATATAGACAGATATTGCGTCGTAATTACGAACCGCTGTAGGTCTAGATTTTCGTACTTCTTTTTTTTGTACTTCAAACTTATCTCTAATTCGAGTAATGGTAAGTCACGTTGGTGGATCTGTTTGAAACACGCAACTGAACCGTCTTTTCCCCTTAACGACATTTTCAAATTTCCAGTAATACTTTCGGCTAAACGTTCCTTGTTCAAAGTTGCCATCATTATTTGTAACGGACTATATTTGAATAGAAATAAAAGTAGTATCATCAGATATTAAAGTGTGTATATATTTTAAAATCCCCCACTGTATTTGTTACATTGCCTTGCGCATACATTGATATTATTTAAGTATTTATTACATTTTACTGTGTATGCGTTTGTTGTATTATCTTTTGTACGTATTTGTTACATCTTATTGCTATTAGTTTTACATTGGTCAGTTATAACAAACATAGTATAGGAGATAAAGAAACTATACATAGAATACGCTGCGCTAGAGGTAGTTTTTTCCCAATACCGCAAGTTGCTACAGAACTAAAACATTAATCTGTAAACTGCAGTCATGTCCTTAAATAACCTCCTCAGATCGAGATTTTCACTCGTTCGGAAATATCTAAACTGTCAGCTCCATACAACCGATCAATGGAAAAATGCTTTTGAGAAAATGAAACCTATGGGTTTTGGTGATGACCATATTTCTTCAAACCTTGTGGACTGGCGCTACAGAATTATAAACAAAGAACATATAACAAAACCACATCTGTGGGGAAAAACATGATTTACCTCAGAATTCGAAATGAGTGCGAACTTGTCTTGCCTGCAAAGTGATGACAAAAAGAAACATGGCCGCTATTGAAGACGCAATTTATACGCGCCTATCTCGTACAAAACGAGACGTTATTTGCGCACATGCAAATTTTGGCCGTATTGGAATAGCATAAAAAGCGGGGTGCGAGGAACACGATGGAATCGTGAATCATTCGGCGGACTGCGTGCAATAGAACTGGACGTACGAATTGAAAGACGAACAAAGAGGAAGTCGAAGTAGGCGCGATTGAGTTGGTGTCTGTTTCACAACTGCCCAGTGTAACGACTGAGAAAGGGAGTCACTCAATCCATTTCCTTGAGGCGACCGAAGAAGAAGAAAAAATAGCTGGGCTGCCGGCGAGCACTGCACTTTTTGACCCCCTTATCACCATTTTCCCTACAACATCACTTGAAGACTTCCAACAGTAGCAAGAGCTAAAATGGTTATCACGTGTAACTCGAAGAGAAAATAATGACCTAATCAAGATGTTGACATTCCAGACTACATTAAATAAAAGGTTAGGAAATAAAACTCCACTAATAATCGGAAGAACTATAACAGCTACTGGACTTGAGAAACGTATTTTACTGAAAAATTATTTTAAGGGAAAGATTTTTTTAAATTTCAACTAACAGTAACACTAGCCGCTCGATCAATAAATACTGAATGTTTCCTTATAAGGAAAAAGCTAATATAACCATTACCTTATTTACTGGATACACAGATGTCCTCAAGGACACATGGCATAGTGGATAAAGGCGTTAGTTAGATCTAGTGACAGGACCCAATGAGTGTGAGTTCAATACCCGGGTAAGGCAGTGGAGAACTTTCAGAAGGAAATTAACAGGGGATAACTGACATCCATTAAACATGGCACGTGGAACTAGAACAGTCTATCCCAGTGAGCGAAATAAAGGGTTCAGTTCGACATTCCAACCACCTGAAGAAGGCCGGAGCGTACAACGGCCGAAACGTTGTAATAAATATGGCGACAAAGATATGGACAATAGTCTGAATAATGTAAATAATGTACATAATACCTCATCTCAGAAATATAGACAGATAACCATTACTATTGACTATAGGTATTCAGTGTGATTGATAGAGTGAAAGTTGTGTACTTTTTATTATGGTTTTTACAATTAGAACAGGAAGAATATAAAGCCGCTTGCTAACGATTGACGATATAAATTTATAATATTATTTATTGTAGCACCAATGGGGAGATTATAATCGCGTGCCGGAGGGATTAGAACCTTCGCTCTCCGGCCACAGCATCCGGGTCCGAATCTCACCTTTGTCGATTTATCGGTATGGCTTCCGGAACCTTTGGAAAGCGTTTGAAAATCAAATCACGGTTTGAAATTGTAAGTGAAATTTATTAGACGGAATCATCGAGTGGTCGATGGTTTTGTTAGCACGAATTCACAAGTCATCGTGACTGAGAGTTTTAACATACTGTCCTTCTTAAAAGAAAAAAATGTCGATTTTGCGCTCTCTCAGAAAGTGTAAATAAAATCCGTTCAGCTTCGTTGCAGTGTAAAGCACGGGTTTTTAATGCAGACACTGTCGGTGTGAGCGAACGCAAATGTGCCTGATCAGCTGTCGGCAACAGGGATTAGTTAACCATCTGATTAGACGGGTGTGCTCAGACACGAGTAATCGGCCATTACCTAATTAGCCTTTTCCTTATACGGAAACATTCGAAAATCTTTGACTGAAGAGTAAGTGCTACTGTCGGTTGCAATTTATAAAATATTTCTATTAAAAAAAATGTTTCTGGAAAATAGATTTTTCAAGACCACGAACTGTTTTTTTTCTTTCTAGTACTGAATGGAGTTTCCTTCAAAAGCTTTCATTTTCGGTTGTGTGGAATGTTGGCATCTTGATGATGACAATATTTTCCATCCATGTTATTTGTTGCTGGAGTTGAATATCTTTAAGCGACGTGGTTCCTGTTACTTGATACAATTTTTTTGTTTATGATTCTTTAACGCTAGATCTGATGAAGGATTTGCTTGAAGCCTTTTTTTAATATTTGATCTGCGAAAACGGTTGTATATAGGTGATAGCTTAGACACTTTAGAACGAGATGACTTCATCCTTCAGATTGATTGATTTGTTTAGTGAAGCTTATCAACTCTTTGTAGGTTATCTACAAGGTGCGATAGATAAAGACACTTTCCGGATCCTCTGCACTGTCCTCAGATTGACACTCAAACACTCTGAAATGTTTTGTACTGGAGCTTCCGGTGCGAATGCCAAGCAGTACAGCAGGCCGTTTCCAAATTTCTTGCATAGTGAATTGCGTCATGGCGCTCTTTTTCTCAGAGACGGTCCCTACCATACTGTGCAGTTGACAAAATCAAAAACAAACAACACGCATACACGAAATGAAAAATATAAAATGGTGACAATTTACCCATCGCACCGTGTATATATATATACACACACGCACACACACACACACACACACATATATATTTATATATATATATATATATAATAAATAAAAGGTTAATGGTCAGAGCTGAATCAGAGCAAGATACAGTAGTATTAAAAAGTACTCAATACACGTGTGAAAAAATAAAGTAAAAGTAAAAATAACATGTAAAGCTTTTAAATTAGTTTTTAACTTAGTTTTTTATAAAAAAAATAAAGCGTTAAGTGGTCATTTGATAAAAATGGCCTGAGGATACTGTAAAGTTGAAACCTAGGTAGCGGATTCAAATGATTCCCTGATCTTTAAAGTTATATATATATATATATTATAACTATTTTTAGAAAATATGATTCCTTCGCTACATAAGAGTTCTTATGTTTCAAAAACGAGAGCCGAAAACATCAATATAATTATTAAAATTAAATTGAGTTAAAGTATCAAGCCCTGTTTCATCCCCAAGCGAAAATTTAGTAATAACCAATCTTGAAATTTACGCATCTTTATAAGCATGTTCTTTCGCAAAATTAATTACTATGGAAACGGCTGGGGTGAGTATTTTGGTAAGGGGTCTAAAAGATAATTTTTATCCACATATCAGTCACCTTCAGAAAGAGGTCAAGCTGAGGTAGGGTGGGGTCATCCATTTCAAAGCGAATGATGACATTCATGTGTGCAAATCGTCTGGTCAGTCACAGCGTTTTGAAACATGAGAACTCTTATGTAGCGAAGGAATCATATTTTTTAAAAAAATAATTATAATTTAAGCTCTACTTGTGTATAGAGCCCTTTTTTTTAAAAAAAATAAAAACAAAAATACTAAAGAAGTCCGGATTATTTACCTAACGTGTTCTTTCCTATTTTCTGCATATATATATATATATATATATATATATATATATATATATATATATATATATATGTGTGTGTGTGTGTGTGTGTGTGTGTGTGTGTGTAAGGAACTCAACTGGAATTCGAACTCGGGTCTCTGATTTCTCATTCCTATCCGCTATTGCACCATCCGCACTTCCACTGAAATCCATATGAAAGCCTAGATCTGATGAGTTTATTTAAGAATATGACTCGAGTAGCACACCCTATTCTATGTTCAGTGTCCTTATCTCCTACACTAAATTTGATCCAGACGCTGAAGAATTTGAAATGCTTAGTATTTATTAATTTAACATCTTGAATTTTTATGATGAATTTAGTGTATGCTCCGTCACTTCTTTCATTCCAGTTCCAGATCATAGTTTCTATTTTGGAAAGGTTTATTGTAAGACTTTTTGGAACATGTGGCAAAGTTAAATGAAATATATTTTCTGGGATTTATTTATTCTTTATCTAAGTGGATAAAAGCTTCATCTCTCTCAGTTGCAGATTTCAGATAGAAAGCCCGCCCGTGTTAAGATAAGAAATATCCTTTGATTTTTATAACTTTTAGGTTGGACTGTAAATACGCTGTGATTGCTTTTACGATCTTTCTTACCAAGAAAAACAATCTCGAGTTCCTCCTAAATCAACAAGATTTACTTGAGTTTTCATTGTGTTCTTTCGGAATTCTACGATTAAACAAAATCTGATGAAAAACAAAAAAAAAAAAAAAATTCCCAATAAAGAAACATGGAATGATGAATGATTTGAAAATGAACGTATTAATTAAAAAAAAAATCTTTAAACAAGTCATTTCTTGATTAGATCGTCATCCTAAAATTATTGCAGAGATAATGATCGAAAATAAAACAGGTTTTATTTTTTAAATCTTGACATTGATTTATTGGTTGGCTGTCTTCATGCGTTCTTTCTCTGAGCGCACTTAAAGTCATGAATAATTTCAGTTTGATAACTACTAAGCTTAGACTTGAACAATGCTATTTCATAGGATATAAAAGTGGGAGGATTGTGCTGCGTCATTCTTCAAGGTGAGCAGCATTAACCCGATCTTTACCAGGATTTACACTTGTCCATCAAGCAATAACTCAGCGTATTTACTCCGTTTAATATAAAGTTACGCAGAAGGATAGGAAGACTGCTTTGCGCCAATCTTCTAAGCCATAGAGATTTTCTTGCCTTTAAAATCAAGATTTGAAATCCCTGTTTTTGTCCTGATTTGAAAATCGATGACTGGTGCCAGTGGTGAAATATGGAAGTATTATATAGGCTGTAAATAATATGACTTTATCCAGAAATAAATTGAGATTCAAAATGAAATTTATTGATAACTTATAGACGCAAGCAGAAGATTTGAATTTGCCGCTTAGGTGACATTATGCTTTGATAACACGTTTAGTTTATTTCCGGACTTTAAATAACCTGAAAAGGTTGATAAACCGTAAAAAACAAATCAATCTGGCTTTCCCTAATTATTTTAAATATGAATGAAAATATTAAATGTATAATCGATTACTAAATCTATAAGCGATTACCTTAAATTTTTGGTTATGCTTCTAGTCCCGTAAGCAAGAATCACCGAGAGCAGTAAAGCCTGGGTGAGGCGGATCCTCCCCACCGTAGTTTTCATATATTGTGGTCAGCTGTTTTTCTTTTTTTCATAAAGGAATAAGATTTTCCCTAAATATGTAGGAGTATCTAGTTCTATTATGATATTTACTTAAGTACGAGTCAAAGTTATTCTAAAATTCCTTAAAGTAGTAATTTTATATTGAATTTTTATAAGTCCTGGAACGTATCACGGGCATCTTACTCATGCTGCTTCTACTTGCACTTTCACTTTTTTTTGGCCATAAATAAATTTTTGGACTTCACTATTCTTCTTTACTTTGTATTACAATCCATTCACTGGGACCCTATAAATAGGTTAGTTGAGTAATGGATAGCGGCACGGATTGAGGAATCGGAGAGCCGAGTTCGAATTCCAGTCGAATGCATTACATTCACTTACATGCTAATAACCTTGGGTAAGTTATGAATCCTCTTCTTCACCCCCAGTTATGGATAAATAGTAGGACAGACCGGCTTCTGTAGCCTTGGCTGGCAACAGGTCTACCACAGAAAGAAATGGCAACCTACTGCGGGAAAAAAAATCTGCCACGTCATTCATGTATAGAAAGATACATGATCGCCTAAGCGTGTATCACGCATGGTACATAACTGACTGAATATTTCTCCCCATTCCCAACTAACACTGATAGTGATGGGTCGAAAATCAGCGTGTTGGAAGTGCGGCCAGACTGGTCACTACTTCCTCTGTTACGCCATCGACGCCTGCAAGTATTGGGGAAGGGGGTTGGCTGGTGGCTGGCAGGGACAGAGGGA
This sequence comes from Acanthosepion pharaonis, assembly GCA_903632075.3. Classification (NCBI taxonomy): domain Eukaryota; kingdom Metazoa; phylum Mollusca; class Cephalopoda; order Sepiida; family Sepiidae; genus Acanthosepion; species Acanthosepion pharaonis. The sequence continues at coordinate 4,418,064 of CAHIKZ030001112.1, forward strand.
AACACCAGACAGCAGGACTTAGGTACAGTGAGGCTTTCAGGGCTAAGGAGAGTAAGAGACCCGTATCCAACATCAGTTTTAAGGGACATGCCCTGACTAAGTATGCACAGCAGTTCGACAAGAAATTTGAACTATCCTATCAAAAGAGGGAGAAATTGATCCAGCTAAAGGAAACGTTGCAGAAACGATCAGCCTATATATGACCTGTCTCTCGAACTATGTCTGGTTTTCTCGCATGTGAAAAAACATTCAGCATCTCCTTCATTCACCTTAAATTTTCCACCTTAAAAAGGGCCCCAGCCCCACTAGCAAAAATCCTGTAGTCCCGCTCCTGACCTGTGTCCTAAACCCTCCCCGCCAAAAAAGCATATTCCTTCCGCAGAGAAAAGGGAAAAAAGCCCGTCAACAGAGGAGAAAAGGGGAAAAAAAAAGGAATATCACGGGGGAAGATGTCTTGTGTGTCCTCGAACCAGGCGGAACGCGCTAAAGACTATAGGAAGTGAACTAAGAAATCTCAAGTACTTGCTCTCCGTACAAAAATCAAGGGACACGGACCTTGAGCATCCGAGCTATTTTCCCAAGGTGAAAGGATTCCTAACAGTTATCAGGATTGGCAGAGGGGCATAACACATATGAGGTATGGTAGAGGAAGCTAACAAGGCAATCAACATGACGCCACAGTGAGCCGTGTATGGAAACGAGGACGCAGGGAAATTTAATAATTTTTGTTGTGGTTGGATCCCCTTTATTGTTCAATTTAACATTTCCCTGGAACCTTGGTGGCATCATCAAAATTGGCATGACATAGGATCAATGCGAGAGGCCGTCGGCGTTCTCACCCCGATAATGTTTAGGGAGAAAGCTGAACTCTAAGGTAAATTGGTTGGCCAGTCTGAATGACCGAAACTTGGGATCGGAGTCATGCAAGGCGACACCCGTTCGCGATCTTCAGCGTCTCGGAGTGAATGTCTGTTGTTGTTCAACCGATTGCCATTGACTATGATAATATTGTGTCTAAGAAGTTTCACCTGTATTCAGCTTATTTTAATAGACGATCCAGGTGTATTTTGGCAGGACAGTATTCCGCCTATTTCGACGATGTGCCTGTGCTCGTAAAGAGCACCGCTGAAATAGTCATCAAAGAAATATGCAGGTATGAAAAGGTGGCAAGAGCCAAAATGTAAGTCTGTTGGCTTGCGGCTGTGCGGAGTTTTTCTTCCCGGGCCCTTCAGTTGGGTGGACGAGCCGGTCAAGATAATTGGTGTTTGGTTCGGTTCTGACCTACAGCTGGATATGAACTGGTCGGAGTTTCGGGAGAAGTTTGAAGAAACAGTTCGTCATTCGAAGGAATATTTACCGAGTCTCCGTACTTCCACTTCCGTATCCCGAACTATTGGAGTTAGTTCGAGACATTTTTGTCTTCCTCTGGCTATTCAATTTTCCTATGTCTGGATATTTGCAGCCTCCATCCTGTCGAAGGCAGTCTGGGAATGCTGAGCGTTGAGATAAGTCAATATATACTCCGCTTGAACTTCTTAGAACGAATGTATTCGTAAGAGGACTGAAATTGCGAATTCTGGATGGAAGCCGCCCGCCGTTCGTTCCTTGAAATTGTCCATACGGACGAGGAAGAGGCCTTCCGACGTGCTCGAGCAGAATGTTCCTTTTATTGGTAGTGCCGAAATGCACTGCGTCACCTCCTACTGATAAAGTGACGAGTCGCCGACACCTGAGCGTTTTCCCCGAGGGCATTATATCAAATGTTAGTAAGGGTGCTGCTAAAAATGGTTTGATTAACGAGCTCGGCTTTACGAAAGAAGAATTTCGCTCCATTTGGTCTTGGGCGCCCGGGTTAAAATGCCTCAATAACGATGAGGCATCATTCACCTGGCTGGTGTTGCGAGAGACCCTCTGTGTTGGAAAGAAGCTGTATGCAGCGTAGCTGGCAGTTATACCCGGGTGCATTCGCTGTGGTGAGTGGAAGGAGTCCATCAGTCAAGCTTTCTTTCCCTGCAGTGTTGTGCGCTTCTGTGAGATCTGATCGATGGCTACATGGTGCACGTCTTGAAGAAAGGTTATTTGTCTTAAAAGCCAGTCCCGTTTATACTAATGTGGTAACTTCGTTGAAAAAAGATCAGCACTATGTTCTCTTGTGTCGGCATTACGCGGGTCGTGGTGTGAACAAGACTGAAGGGTTTGTATGGAAGCGAGAAGTTGTCATATTATCGACTGAACTTTTTCTTTAACCACCAGCTTAAAGTTAAGATTAGAACGGAAAGAGTGCATCTCTCTTCATCAAAAATCAGCGAAAGGTGGGTGCGAGTTTCGCGCTTGGTGCATATGAGAGGGGCTGATCCAGAGTGGTTGTTAGATACTCCGTAGGCAAAAGGATATTGGATTTCTAGCCTAAGGCATCAATCATCCCCACCGTTTTAGGATACATTAGGAATGTTTGTCTTTTCAGTTTTGCTTTTTAGGTGGTTTCGGGTTAACATAGCCTGGGTATGTAAGCACATAGGACTCTTTATTTTGGTCCCCTTCATTTTTGTTTTATACCACACGCCTTCTATTAGGTAACAGATTTCTCAGTTCTCTAGTGGGTGTGAGACATTTTCGGAATAATAATTTGTTTTCATTTCGCGTCTTGCATTGTTTTGCTCCACTTAACTGAGATTCTGTCACAGTTTTTTTGAGGAGGATTAAATATTAACATAATTTTGTTTAGTTTTGTAGATATTTTCATTTATTTGTATAAAATTATTATGGTCCGGTTCCTTGTACCACGGTGATAGTCCAAGGTAGAACCAATAAAGATGAACTCGAACACAGGTATGGAATAACACAGATATATTACAAACAGGAATATATACAGAGAAGTAGAAGTGTTAGTATGAACAATCAGGTTTAGTAGAGAGAACAATTTAGTCTCGACCAGTATCACTATTCCAATGTCTTGCAGTAATCGTCTGAACGCGACTCTGTTTCGGACTGCCTCTGACTCGACTCTTGACTCGACTTGAACTACTGACTGACCCCCTGCCTACTCCTGAGGCGCAGTATTTATTAAGTATGGAATAGTCCATTTTTATTATTATGGGTAAGATCCCATAACAAAAATCATTGGTAATTAGTATTTTGCACAACAATTGTACAAAGAAATTGTAAATTTTAATTTTAGATTAGAAATTTCATTGAGTAAATATGGCTTTTTGGGGGTCTGGTGCTGTTAGTAAGTGTTATGGTCCAAGGTTAGTACCAATGAAACACGAACACAGGTATGGAATAAAAAGATATATTACAACTGAAATATAATACAAAGAAGTAGAAGTATTACTAATGACTATCAGATTGAACTATGTTGTCTCGACAAGTATCACTATTCCAATGTTCTTACAATATGCTCTCAATTATCTCTCCTCATCTTACAATCTCCTCAGACCTCTTCAGAGGCGTAGTATTTATAATTCCAGGAATAGTTCATTATTATTATTATGGGTAAGTTCCCATAACAGTAAGAATAAATGTGATGTTTTGGTGAATGGCATATTATATATACAGATTGGTCAATGAGTGGTACTAGCTACATTTGGTATTTACCGACCTCCTCACAAGGCAGGATGCGACAGTTTTTGCGTGGGGCGATTCCCCGTAGACTCCGCATACATGCGGTCAGGTTTGTCTACCTCCCTAAACAAGACTGCCTTTTGGCATAGCCTTGTCTCGGTTCCTCTCTTCCGGAAGTCAGTCGCGAGGCCGACAGCGAACTGCATGAGGCGAGGCTGCTTCCTAATTGGCTAGGCTTAATTTTGGAATAGTGAAAACCAGCCTTTCCAAATTCCCTTTTCGTCTTGTTCCATATTTGTACCGTCCTATACAATAAATATTAATCTTGGAGTTGAATTGTTTCAGACCATTTCATGTCTCGCTAAGTGCCAGATAAGATTTCTTTTAGCGCTATCAAGAAGAACAGACATTTAATTTTTTTTTTTTTTGTGTTTGAAGGACCGTCAATTCGACGTTAAGTTTACCTTCAATTTTTCTTACTCTTATTTTGTGAAAGTTTTCCGAATTTTCCCTTTTCGTTTTTTATTTAATTTTTTTTCATCTGACTCTTAAATCGTTTGTTTTTTTTTTTTAATTTTTTCTGGTGCAACACTTAATTTTTGTTGGTGCAACACTGGATGATTGATTTAATTTAATTTTTTTGCGTAAATTGTATTTAATTTTCAGTTTTCTTTTATCTTTCAAAACGCACCAATAAACTGTTTTTTTTTTTAATTTTTATGCTTAATCTTTTTGGTTTTACTTTTCTACGTGTTATTTCGTGCTTTGTTTGTTGTGTCTAAATTGTAAGTTTTACTCGCAAGCCAGGTTTAATTATTTCTAGTTTATCTTTTCTTCTCCATTTCTTTATTGTTTAATCTGTTTTGATATTTTATTTTAGTGTTACATCGACCGTAATTGTTTGGTTAGACTTTATTATTCAACACCTGTTACTTTTTAAAAAAAATTCTTTTTGTAGTATTTTTCATTGTTTTATTTTCCCGTTTTATTTTTTAAAAAAGGGGGAAGATTTTAACGTTGTTTTATTTTGTTATTTCATCAAATGTATTTCTTTAGTTCACACATCAAACGTTTTTCTCGTCTGTCCTTTTTCTTCTCGTTTTACGTTGTGCAATTTGTTTTCCTTCTCTTTTATTTTTCATGTCAAACCGTTTTCGTTAAACCGATTTTTGTCTACCATTTTGTCGTTTATCTTCTTAAATTTGTTTCGAGTCTTTTGCTTTGGTATTTCCTAATTTCTGTTGTTCAATTTTTTCCTCTCTTTGAAAAAGGAATTTTGTATTTATTTCTACTACGTTGATTTATTTATTTAAGTAGATTTATTCTTTTAACGACGAAAATAATTTTTTTCTTTTTTGTCAATCTTTCTGTTCTCGTTTGCAATTTTATTTCTTCTCTTTGTAGGATTTTCGTTTAATTTATAATTTTAATTTGTCTTCTTTTCCGTTTTATTTAAAAAGGAAATAATCCATTTTGATTTGAAAGAAAAATATATATATAAAAGAAAAAAATAGTTTTTAAAAAAGAAAAAAATGGCCGACAATGATAAAAAGAACACTAAAAAAAGACTCTCCTGATAAATATAAATAAAAAACTGAAACCAATGAAGAAGCAACAAAGTCGAATGACCAATTTAAGGAATTTGAAAAAAGTATGATGGCCAAAAAAGGCCAAAATTCGGAAGAAAAGGTTGCAGCCTAATCGAAAAACAATATAAGAACAACAATGACGACAATGTAGTGGGCCACAAAAGACACCGTTATTAAATCCTTCTCGTCCATGGGAGTCAAAGCTCAAAGAATTATCGAAGGAAAGGAATACTTCATGTGGGGCATTCTGTTGGCCACACCTTCATACTGTGAGGACGCCTCTAATCATGATTTAATCGCAGGGACCTCCTTCAAAGAATTGAATATAGGGTAGGTGTAGGATATTTTCAGTATGTGAGGTCCCTCCTCAGGTCTTCGGAGAGCACTTGGCCTCCTATATAGCACAATTTGGACAGATACTCAATGATTCCTCCGACGTCCTGAACGGGGGATGGAGCTTGGAGATTATATTAGATCGTAAAGTTTCGTCTCCATCCCCAACTTTCTGGATGTGGAAAGTAAGAAATGCCTGTCATTGCGACGTGCCGTAGACAAACATGATGGAAGTGCGGAAAGACTGGTCAACTCTTCTCTTCCTGCTCAGAAAAGAAGGCCTCTGAATTTCTAGCTCACGCCGACTTAAATCCCCCTTTGGCGAAGTCTCTTTTTTCCGTATCGCCTGTAATGGGTATACCAGCGACAAGTACCGGGGTGGTAAAAACTCCGGCTGGGTTCATTTCCCCTGTCCTCTTTTTTCTTTTCTCTCTGGAAGCTCCTTGGGATAAAGACACAAACGGCCCCAGTTCCAAGGGCGATTCTTCCGTCAGCTCTGCCGAACATATCAGAAACCAGCGACTGAAATGATCAAATCTTCGAAAAGGCGGAAAAAGTACATCAGCTGAAGGTGACTTGAAAAGCAAAACGTCATGAATCTGCTTGAAAAATTGTCTCTTCTTCCTCGGCACGTCTTTCCCATCAGTTAAACAGCACTCCATGTCTCCACCTCCAATGGTAAAAATCATTAATCCCTACCCCTTCCAATATGACCACCCTCACTAAGGCTCCCATTACTAAAAAACCCACCAAAGGAAAAGTCTACTCCTGTCAATACTCCTAACCTATCCCCTGTCCAAACTCCCATCAGCACACCCCTAAAATACCCCCCCCAAAGAAAAAAAGACAAAGAAGTCCCTCTACAGACTTAAACGAATCTTCTACTAAGAAAAAGTCAAAGCTTATTTAAAATTCTGGGGAAAACGTGTGCAGGGTAACGACGGAGCAAGAAAAAAAGACAGAAACGCAGTCTAGAATGATCAAAGATCTGAAATATTTAAATAAATTGAAAACTGTAAATAGGATAGATGTGAAAAAATCTTAAATACTTTCGAAATACTAAAAGAATATTGACTGTGGTGAGATCCGATGTTGGTACGCAACAAATATTGGCAATGATAGAGAAAGCAAACCACGTTTTGGGGAAGTTTTCCCCGTTAGCTTTCTTTAACCCTGCCAATGTGAAGCAATTTTGTTCATGGAGGCTCCCGCTTTTAGTTCACCCCTCCCTGTATAGAGCTTTAAAACTGATGTTACCCTGGGACATTGGTGGATTGCCTCCTGATGGTACCGGGGACTGGAGACAGAATATCGCAGGCCGAGGCTCGATCGCGATCTTCAGAGTCTCGGGAATAAATGCATGTTGTGTACAGGAGACTCGGTTTTTAACTCGTGATCGCGAGAGCATTTTGTTTCGAGGGTTTGCCATCTACTCAGCATGATTTGAAGGACACTCGAGAGGAGTTTCTTGGCTGGGGAGCAAGTTTTTGGATGGGACGTGTGGTCTTCGCAGATCCGACGGGCAGGCTTTGCGTGCTGGATGTTACTATGAAGGATAAGTTTCTTCGTCTCATTGGGATTATGCACCTAATAATCATGGTGAGCGGCCTGATCTGTTTTGGCAGATCGATCGAACTTATCAGCAATCGGATTGTGAGAGCGAATTCTAGAAGGAAGACGCCCGTAAGAATTTCCCATTTTGAGACTTGGGCATTCGTGCGAGGAGGAGGCTCGCCGTTTACCTCGAGGCGAGTGCTTATTTTAAAATGAATGTCAGATTGCTCAGAAACACCTCTTACCGGAGACGGATGGCTTTTCGACGTCAACCCGTTGTCCCGGAGGGCAGTATATATCGCGTAAATTAGGGGTTTCGCTCAAGATGATTTGATAGACTAACTCGGTCTTACGAAGTAGGGGGCCCGCTCAATATAGCCTTGGGCGCCCGGAATGAAATAACTCAAAAATCATGAGGCACCACTTACCTGGCTGGTAATTCGAAGGGCCCTCTGGGTTAGCAAAAACCTTTGTTTGGCGGGCTTGGAAAACTCTCCAAACGGCCTGGAGGCCCTGGATCGCACCTAATTTCATTGCAGGGTCGGGCAGTTTTATTGATGACTAGCAGTAGACCTGGCATTGCCCGGGGATGGAACAGTAAGAGGTAGATCAAGTATCAATCATTATAAAGAATGAAAAATAAAATTGACAAAGATTATTGTTTAAGGTTGACGGACACGCATGCCTTAATTAGTTTTATTTTTTTTTTTTTTTTTTTTTTACGAATTGGTCAAACCCAAACGTTATGAGTCTACCGATTGAATAGAATTTTATTATAAACAATTGTCTTGTAAATGGAATTTTTAAAGCATTCTGAATGTAAAAATAAAGAAAAAAGTGTGCAAGACAATAAGAAACACTACCTGCCAAAAAAAGTGAAGTTTTGTTGAAATCGGTTGAAAAATGTAGGAAATCCAATCCCATATATAAACGAACACACACACACACACACACACACACACACACACACACACACACACACACACACACACAAACAACCTGGGTTTTATAATAAGTATAACTCGATATGAGTTGTCCTCCTTTCATTTTCGCGATGCCTCTTAATCGTGTTTTCAAATTGATTTCGTGCAAAAACAATTGTATTTTTCCAATTTTTGGCGCTGTCAGAACCACCGCAAGGTAATTTTATGTAGTCCTGTGAAGTTTTGTTGAAATCGGTTGAAAAATGTAGGAAATCCGATCCAATACACACACACACACACACACACACACACACACACACACACACAAAACCTGGGTTTTATAATAAGTATGATATCATAGTTCGCATGCTGCGCGGGACGTTTTTCGTCCCCGAGGACAGTTCTGTCTGTCGCAATGTGGTACCGTCGTTGTCGAAGGCTGAACACTATGTGGACTTTTGCTTGATAGGCGTAATGAGAGTCGTGATAGGGAGGACACGTCAGAAGGAATACTATGAAGGCAAAATGTTCACCTCTTCCCAACTGATCTTGTTCTTTAAGCATCAGCTTAAAGTCAAGATTAGGACGGAAAGGCTGCAGCTCCTTTCATCAAAACTTGGAAAAAGGTGGGCGAGTGCTGCGCGTTTGTGTCGAATAAGAGGAGCCGATTTAGAGTTTTACTTTTATGCCCGGTATTGTTGGAACTGGATTATTAGCAACCTAGTCCCAAATTAGGTTAGTTTAAGGTTACTTTTTGTCTTTAGTTCCTTCCTTCGAAGTTAACTAGGGTATGTATGCTCATTGGCATAACTATCCCAACTTTCTTTAATTCCTTCTTCCTTCACCGTTAGGTGACCAGAGATGTCAGTTCTCTGGTGGATGCAGGACTCTTTCGTATTTTGGGAGTGCCTATGCCGTGTGTTTGAACCACATTTTTGTATTCATTACAAAATAAATATCACTATTCGATATGGTACTTAAACTTTATTAATTTAAGCGCAGTACTAGATTGGCAGTAAGGTACCATCAATTCACAGTTGAATTGGGTAGAGGCAACCGTAAGTTCTATGCTAACAGTTTCTTCTATCGCACCTCTCGCTTGTTGGATATAACTTACAGTTATGCTAACAGTTTCTTTTCTTGCTTGTGGAAATCTCTCCCGGCTTCTTTCTTTCCAGTGAAGTTTGATCTTAAAAAAATTTAAGTGCAATGTCAATCGCTATCTTCTGTCTTTTGATTCCTGTTCTTCTATTGTCCGCGTTCCTTGTTTTTTTTTTCTTATTCTTTCACACTCAGTAACCCCTTGTCGATTAGTGGCTTTACTGCCGCCTTATATGGGTGTGAAATGATTTTTAAAAAAATTAGTATATATATATACATATCAGTATTTTTATTGCATGAAACGTTATTTTTTTGTGGATACCCGTCTTTGAGTAAAACCTTTATTTTTTTTAAAACAGACAGAGAAAACATAACGAAAATGTAGTCTCTGGTAGGATTTGAACCACCGTCTGATTCAGCGATCTTTAGACCACTCGGCTATGGAGTGTCTCATAGCCAAGTATTGGTCTATTTGTCTTAAAGCAACATCTTAAGATTTCTTTCGAAATACGTATCTTCTCAGTGTTGTATGCAAAACGTAAACAAAGAAATTTGTAAAGAGTTAATGGATTTTTATTTTTAATCTGACATATTTTTAATCCGACATATTTTTAATCCGACATATTTATATTTTAATTATGCAGAACCTTATTTTTAGCCGATACTCGGATTTGAGTAGAACGTCCTATTGTTTAAACAGTGTTTATTTGGTCTATATCCGAACGAAGAAATGTTACTTGAAGTAAAATTGAATCTTTCTTGGCTGCGAGAATGAATATGGATAACTTATCTTTAGGCAACAAATATTCACCCTAACATGTTTGATTGAAAAAGACATAAAACTTCTGTCTGTTTAATTTTTCTATTGTGCTTTTTCCAATTTTCCAGTAAGATATTCGAGTATTGGACTTGAATTTGTGGATAAACTGTCCAAAGTTCATGTTGTTTTATTGTCCTGCCTACGTAACTTCGATGTCTCAGTCATCTTCAAGGACTTATGAGGTCTGTGTGGTCGGTAGAATATATATAAGTGGACACCAAGTTCAACACCCAGTATCGACAGTCTGTTTCATGCCATATATATATATATATATATATATATATATATATATATATATATAGATAGATAGATAGATAGATAGATAGATAGATAGATAATATCTAAAATATATAAATATATATACATACATACATACGCATACATATATAATTCTATAAAAAATAATTCCAAGAGGATAGAATCCAGGTAGAACTCAATGTCCAGGACAGAGTAAGGATATAATAAAAAGGCTTAAACACTAATATTCCATGGTCATAATTTATTCAATAGGAATCGTAAATACGATCCAATTCATCAGACCTACAAATTCAAAAAGAAAACAGAAAAAACATCTCCGGGAATAAAAATAAAATTTAGTGAGATTGTATGTATGAGAGTGTGGGACGAATGTTAGAGCTATAGAGAGGGGTAACAGACGAGAGAAGAACAGGAGAAGAACAGGAAGGTCTAAAGATGAAGGGGGGAATTAAAATTTAACAGAGAGAAGTTTTAAAGAGGGGAGTCAAAGACGGTTTAAGTGAGAGAAATATGAATATTCTCGGATGTCTAATACCCGGAAAGGATACATTTTGTGGTGACATACACACACAATATCGTCTATTATAAATTATGACCATGGAATATTAGTGTTTAAGTTTTTAATATATATTATATATATATATATATATATATATATATATATATATATATATATATATATAAATAAATGAATATATATATATATATATATATATATATATATATATATATTCATTTCTGTAGTTCACTGCTAACAGCAAGCAGAAATATTTCTCCTCCCGATGATGGCCATTTCGGTCGAAACTAGTCGAGAATCTAAATGGAATAATAATAATAAAAAACGAAAGAATATTAATCTACAACCCAGTGTGTCTAATGATTTTAATTTTTTTATTGTTCAATATATATATATATATATATATATATATATATATATATATATATATATATAAAGTACAAAGCAACTCCTAAGATAATATGCTAGAAATGCACATCGGAGAAAGAGTGATCAATGTCATATTAAATGACAGACCCTTAATATTTCTAAATGATTTACCTGTGAACAGAGACCGACCACAACGAATAGTTTCATACCTTCTCAAGCAATCAGCAGGTAATCAGCACCTGTCATGTATAGAGCCGGTGTAAAGCTTTTGTTGGTCCTCTCCCGAATCTATGATACGCCTGTACCCACTCTGATATAACTTAATTTTCATAAGGTAGTAATCATATAAAATACAAATTTTATTGTAAACTAATTATGTACAATAATGGATCATATACAATGTAGGTGAAAAATTCAACTAGAAAAACTGAAAATAAAAAAATTTTATCAAAATAAAAATCAGAGACATGACACAATATATGATTCCATCTTAAATAAATCAACAATGTTTTGTGACAATTTTGAACATCAAATTGAGATTTTTCTTCTTAAAATGTTGAATAATTTAACACATTCAAAATTATGGATAAAAATAGTGAATTAAATATAATGTTTTTCGTGAGATAGCATGAGCAAGACAAATTCACGGATTTGGACGAAAAAAATGATTCAAAATCCGTTAAAATTTATACTTAATATAATTTTTAACGTATATCAATGTGAGTAGGAAAATTAAATGTTGATAAGATAGTGTTTAGTCACAAAGCAGGGCCTCCAATTAGCCTTGATTCCCTCCGTTCGAGGGGTTCCGTATTAATTAGGGCCGGCTTTCGTTATCTTTGATAATGTGTACATAGTATGCATTTACCATGGTCTCCTCACTGAAACGGGATGCGACACAAGGTCGGGTTTAATGTGGGGAATCCGAGCGCGTACACTCGGTCCAAGGACAAAAATTCCCGAGCCACTGCAACTGTCGATTACGCTGGCCTCAGTGCGAGCAGAAGATCCCTCTCTCTAGTGCTATGAGAGGGTGAAGACTCGAGCATCTGCACCGCAGGGATGGATACCTCACCGTATGATTTTCCTCAGTTGCGCCTCTGTCCTCCGACGAAGCCACAACTGAGTCGCACACTGCCCGAAGACACAGACGCAACTGAAAGACCTTAAAAACCTATCTAGCTTGTGCCACACATAGTATACTCACACCCACTTACCTTCCTTGTAAGGTCTTGAACTTGCCGAGAAAGTATAAAATGCCAATTATCACACATAACAGTTGCCGAGTGATTTCGTAAAAATGCATGAAACTTTTAGTTGTAGCCGGTCACTGTTCACCGGGAATTTATTATATATGTGTGTATACATGTGTTTATTGGTGCCCATTACTGTTATTAGTTTTGTCTTTTTTTCTACATTTATGTATGCGTCAATTTACGTGTCTAAGATTGGTGTGTATAGTTGCATATGTGTGCGCATATCTGCCACTATCAGATACATGTATCAATGTGTCTGTTGGTATATTTGTTGCTGCACACATCAAGTACTTAAGTGCGCCAATCTTTGTCTATCTTGCTTCCTGCTTTTCCGTGTCTTCTACAGTTTTATCTGAAGAATTGCAGTAAGGTGGAATTGAACATTATCTCATGTAAGAGAATAGTCAGCCGATAACATCCTGACAAGACCTTCCCAGCTTATATCGCTAAGGTGATTGGACTGCACATCCGGCGAGGACAGGGAAATAACAAAGAGAGAGGCAAACAGATGACAAAAAGAGATTAAAAAAATAAAGACGTGGAAAGTAAACGGGAGTGTTAGTAAGAAAGGGAAACAATTTCGATGTAAAGACAAAGAAAGAGAAAGCAGGTGGAGAAAATGAGTAAAATAATAGAAAGCAGGAGAGAGAGAGAGAGAGAGAGAGTGAAATAATTAAAAATAGAGAGAGAAGTATAAATAAAATTGAGAAAATAAAGAGAGAGAAAACAGTACAAGTAAAAGAAAGATGAAAAATGAGTGAGTTAAAAGGGGGAAGAAAAAAAAAGAGTGGCTGTGATAGAGAAGGCAAGCAAAGTAGTAAGATAAAAAAGGAAAGAGACAGGATGAGTGAAAAGAGAGAAGATGTTAAAAGGACGTTAAAATAAATGAGGTTGTATTTGAAAAGAAAGACACCGAATAGAAATTAAAGATAGATAGATATGATCAGACAGAGAGAGAGAGAGAGAGAGAGAGAGAGAGAGAGAGAGAGAGAGAGAGATTTAAAATTGGCATAGGTAGATAAGTAGATATAAACAAACTGAGATAGATATACTGATAATGAACAAAATTTATATATATATATATATATATATATATATATATATTGATAGATAGATGGATAAACAGATACTTATGAAGAAATAGAGATAGATAGATAGAAACAAATTGAGATAGATAGATATGAATAGACTGAAAGAAATAGATAGATCATCATGACGAAAACGAGATAGATAGACAGAGATAGATATAAACAAACTGGGATAGAGAGAAATAAATAGAATGAAATCGATAGATAGATAGATAGACAGATATGACAAAAACAAGATAGCTAGATAGATGGAGAAAAAGGAAAACGCGAGAGCAAACTAGAAGAGACGATAGAAAATAATTAACTGTGAAATAATGGCAAAAACCTTTATCGTAAAGGAGAAAAGTAAAAAGGCGGAAACAGTACTGAAGTGAAAGAAAACGCGGTAGGCAGAAGGAAAGAAGGGAAAGGGAGGGAAGCGAAAAAATAATGTGTGGGTAAAAGAGAGTGACGAAAAGGAGATAGGGAGAGATAAAAAAAGGAGAGAGGGGGAAAAGTAGGATAAATGAGAATGTGAGAGAAGTGAGTTGATAAAGAAGGAATAAATATAAAAGCAATCTATTAAAAGATTTTAGATTAGTGTAGAGGAGAAAAGCAAAAAACCTAAATAAGTGGGCATATATATATATATATATATATATATATATGTATGTATATATACAAGATGTGTAAATGTAGATACACGCATCGATAAAAGAAGCAGGGGAAAAGATCACATACACACATATACATATGTGTGTGCGCGCGTGCGTGTGTGTGTGTGTGTGCAAAGTTAGACGTATATCTATAATCTTTCGATAAAGGTGCATAAAATAAGGGAGAAAAATAGTTGGAAATGAGAGTGGAATCTGAATTTCGGATCTAAATAAACGCAACTGAAACAAGAAATATCTTTCTCTTTTTCTAATAAAAAGATTAATGAAAAACGTTTCAAAAGGAGAAGATGAAAGAAAGAAAGAAAGAAAGAAAGAAAGAAAGAAAGAAAGAAAGAGAAACAGTAGGACCATAGAGATAGGGAGTGAAAGATTTGGGGGAAGAAATGAAGAAAAAGAGAAAAGGAGAACGTGAGAAAGAAAACGAGAAAGAATGATCACGTGGCCGAGTGGTTAGAACGTTCGCTTGCCGACCATGAGACCCGGGATCGAATCTCGACTTGCGACGTCTTGAGTTTATGATTTTGCAATTGCTAAAAAATGTGACCCCTTTGGAAAGTGCCTGAAAGATACCACGAGTTGATACAAGGGAAATTGGTTAGACGGAATTATTTGGGAGCCGTCAATGGTTGTGCTAGCAAACGTCATCGTGATCGAGAGTTTGTGCAGGGTGGATTTGTTCATGTAACATTATGTGCTCTCTCTCAAAAACTGTAACTAAGGTCCGCTCAGTAAACTATAGTTGTCCTCTGTGGATGTTGAACGAACACAAATATGCCGGAGCAGCTGGGATTGGCTCACCTTAGTAGTAGACAGGTATACTCGAATACGAGAGGCCAGATATATATATATGAGTTCAATACCTGGTTAAGGCAGTGGAGAACTTGGAGAGGTGAATTAACAAGAGATAAAGATTAGCCATGGCACGTGGAACTAGGGCAGTCTACCCCAGCGAGCGAAATAAAGGATTCAGTTCAGTTCGACATTACAACTACCTGAAGAAGCGTACAACGGCCGAAACGTTGCGATAAATATGGCAACCAAGAAGAGGACAATAGTCCGAATAATGTAAATAGCATATATATATTATTAAATAATAATTAATGCAGCTTAATTGATATTGTAAAAGAGTCATTCAAAGAATAAATCAATAAATGTAATTAATGGTGAAGACACTTCTTTAACATATTAAGAATGCATAAACTCACTGACCACTCACTGAACGACACGATCCTTGTTTTTATTAATTGTATAATGGATTAGATGTTCAGCCATATTGCTTGCACGTACTTTCGGTAAAAATATTTACCATGCTCAGGCATTGATGTTATTTTTTTTTCTCAATTTCAGGTAATTTCGGGTAAAATTCCAAACCGAAAATGAACGTGATACTTGTCGAAAGATGTTTTATTAAAAATGTGTGCTATTATTAACAGTTAAGAATTTTTTTGAACGTGCAGTAATACGACGCTAGATTTTTGAATATTGTTGTAATATAGTAATTCACAATTGATATATATATATATATATATATATATATATATATATATATATATATATATATATATATATATTATTATATATATATATATATAAGGGATAAGAGGAGGGAGGGAAGGCAAGGAAAGGAGAAAGGGTGGAAGAGAATAAAAGAGAAAAACGCGAAGAAATGGGTAAAGAGAGAGGAAGGAAGACATTTAAAAGTGTAGAAATAGAAAAAGAAAGTGAAATAGCGAAAGAGATAAAAATAGAAAAATCGAGAGAAGGAACTTTGAATCAAGAAGAGAGAGAGAGAGAGAGTAAAAGAAAGACAGAAGATAAGAAAGAGAATGTAAGGAAAGGAAGGAAGGAAAGAAGAAAGATAGGTAAAGAAACGACGAAGAAAAGTTGTGAATATAAAATGTGAAAAAGAGGACAAATGATTGAAAAGTAGAGCAAAACAGGGGAGATAATCAAGTATAAAAAATAAAATTCAGGAAATCTGTAGGTATATTATTGAATTTCGTTTAGTGTAACCAAGGATCGAATATGAATGGCTACATTTAAATAAGAAAAAAACAATATGGATAGCTAATGACAAAAAGAGAAATTGTAAATAGTTAGGTATCTATGGAGAGATGGAGAGCACAGCAAAGACAGTAATATGAAAGGTAATATTATAGCAAAATTAGACATACGTGCCGTGGAGAGGGAAATTGAGAAAGAACAAATGAAATCAGAGAAGAGGCAATGGAGGTCTGAGATTGATAAAAGCAAGGCAGGTTATGTACAGTATATATATATATATATATATATATATATATATATATATATATATATATATTAATTGCCTGTTCACTTATTTATCAATCTCAAAACAACTCCGTTATATTATATATATATATATATATATATATATATATATATATATATATATATATATATGTTGCAATATTATTCTACAGGATAGGTATTGACCACTTTTTTAATATTTACTAGAATTGACCAATTTCGGGGTAAACTCTATTCAGTAGTTTATTTATACAAGATATATATATATATATATATATATATATATATATATATATATATATATATATATATATATATATATATCAGAGAAAAATAGATATATATATATCAGAGAAAATTTGTGCCACTGACAGAATCAAACCTGCATCTCTTTTATTCCATCAGACCCAACCACTTTTGAGCCAAAATAAGGAAAGCAACTCAAACATGTGTACTCACTAAATAAAAAAAAAAGTTTGTAGTAATAAAAAATAATAATAATGTCGAATAAAAAAACATTCCAATATATATATATATATATATATATATATATACACTGGGAGAAAAGGAGAAAAAGAAACAAAACAAAATAAAAAGATGGTTTATATATGTGATGATGAATAATCTAGATAGAAAAATGATGGCTGGAGAAGTGAAAGAGAGTAGGTGAAAGGAAGGAGAGAAATGGAAGAAGAAAGGAGAAGCTTATAAATTAAAAGTGATAATAAAGAACCCACCCACATACACACACATGCCTATATATATATATATATATATATATATATATATATATGATATCAAGGGAGTAAACGGTATAGTGGCTTGAGAGAGATAAGGGAAGAAAAAGAAAAACTTATAAATTAAAAGTATAAAAGAACACGCACACACTCATACATACATACCTATATATATATATATATATATATATATATATATATATATATATATATATATAGTGTTTTGTGTGTGTGTGTGTGTCTATGATATCAAGGAGCGAGCGATAGAGAGGTTTGAGGAGAGATAAGGACAGGAGGAAGTCAAGATAGCGCCGTGACAAAGAGTTCGAGAGGCAAGGGTGGGGGGGAAAGCCGATTTACCGAGAAATCTAATAAATTCTTAAGCAGACTTTCAATCCTCAGATAAAGCCTCCCTAGATGTGATGAGCGATGGGAAAAACGATAAAAAGCGATGCCATCTTCAGACTGGAGCCACCCTCTGGCCACCAGCCACCCTGTCCCAAGCCCTACGCAACCACCGACTCCCGACCACCGGCACAACCATCCCAAACCACCAAACGCTGGCCTACACCACTGCCATCTACCACCACCGACCGTCTTTGCAAAAAGCGAACCATTAACTCCATCTACAGTTTCTAGATTAAATAGGTTTTGTTGAAGAACAGCATCCGAAGTAAAAGATAAATGAACCCCCTTCCCTCTCAAAGCTAACGACCACTCAATCTCCTCATCCTTTTTCAATAACGTCGCCACCACCACCACCACCACCTTCACTGTTTTCGTTTCTATCTTGAAAATGATGAAACCAGCTCTTCTCAGGGATGTAATGGGTCCGCCTGTATTCAATTTATCTTCTTCTTTTCTTCTCTTTCCTTCCTTCCTTTCCGGTACACGACCAGACGATCGATGATGACGATGGAACTCTTCTGTAGCTGGAGACTTCTTTAGCGGACTGTTTTCTTTTCGTGTAGTTGTTATCGCTTCGTATTTAGAAAAAGGCCAGTGGAATATAAGCGAATGTGTGCTCCCAGATTAGGACAGTAGAGGTAAGTTCGAGAGATAAGGAAGACAGTAGATAAAACACTGAGAATTATTATTATTATTATTTGTGATTGAGAGAGCAACACGCAACAAGGTGATGTTGAGATACAAATGAATGTTAACTTCGTAGACGAGTTCGAATTCCAGTTGGGTTTGTACGGGCACTTAAGTGCAAATACTCTTGGGAAAGGTATGAATCCATTTGTCCTTCCCACATCAATGTGTTGTGAACCAGTCTACAGCAGGAAAAAAAACGGAAACCATCCACGTGAAAATTTTGTCTAGTCATGATTTGAAAAGAGACATGATCAAGCTCGCATAGCCACATCGGCCCTTAGAGAACTTAACTGGTTATGGTCAGGCAATGAACAGGCAGATCTGTAATACTAAACAGTTTATTTACTGTAGACCATTTTAATTAACTAAGACAAAACATGAATATGTTGACACCTTCAATCAGTGAAGCCGAGAGAGCGAGGCCTGCTGTAGTATCATTATTATTATTGTTGTTTTGTTGAGAGCTTACCGTTTGATTGGCAGGTCGATCGACTGGCTGGTGATACTGAGCAAGAAAGCATGAAAAATACATTGAAAACTTAGACGTAGTGTACATTAATAGCTGGATTTCGTCAGCAAGAGTTAGCATTATATTTACATAAAGATACGTATATAGTCGGCTGCATGTATTTACATATCTTTTGTTTCTAATGTCTTTTACTGTATTTACTTTTCATTAGGGGCCCCACGTATCAGTGGATTTATGATGACAACAGCAAACTGTTTCAAGCTATTTGCTGGCGAACTGAAGAGGTCGATTCAGCGAAAGGGTTCACCACAAAATAATTATTAGAAAAATATATGTTCTTTTGATTTTGCTTTATCTCTTCAGAACAGAAACGACTATAGCAATCCGTAAATTGCTGTCTTTCGTTGATTTAAGTGTTAGGTTGGGTCATAAGTAATTTTGCGTTTTGGATAACGAACCATCTTAACTGCTGATCATACGTTTCAGTTAAGATTAAATTTAAAGTACACTAACACACGACGATATAAAAGTGTATTGACAAGGATAAATCTCGATATCTAACCTCAAAAGCTGTTGTTCATGGAAGACAGATAATTGGCAAGATCCTTAGGTTATTATTTATTTGAAGTTCTTAAACACTAAGTGCACATTTTTGCGTCCAGCAGCTGCAATGTGTCCATAAAATTTCAGTTGAAAAGGGTCATGAGCCCATCAACAGAAACATGTTCTCCTTCATGAAAACGCAAGGAAACATACAATAAGAATAACATAGGAAAAGAACAATTTTAAACTCGCTTGGTCAGTTCTGTCCCATCCGCCATATTCAGCTGACCTTGCACCAATTGATTTGCCTATTTCGGTCGCTGCAAAAGGCTTTCATATTGAAAACGTTATCAAACTTCCAGAATGTTACTCAAAAGTTATTAACAAGCTGATACGTAAAAATGCTATTTTCTCTCTGAATTTCTGGATTTAATATTGTCTGAATTCCTGAATTTATTTTTCTGTCTAAATTTCTGAATTTAATTTTCAGTCTGAATTTCTAGACTTAATTTTCTTTCTGAATTCCTGAATTTAATTTTCCACATGAATTTCTGAATTTAATCTTTGTCTGAATTTCTAGATTTAATTTTCTGTCTGAATTTCTAGATTTAATTTTCTATCTGAATTTCTAGACTTAATTTTCTTTCTGAATTCCTGAATTTAATTTTCTACCTGAATTTCTGAAT
Organism: Acanthosepion pharaonis; assembly: GCA_903632075.3. Lineage (NCBI taxonomy): Eukaryota > Metazoa > Mollusca > Cephalopoda > Sepiida > Sepiidae > Acanthosepion > Acanthosepion pharaonis. The sequence continues at coordinate 4,437,893 of CAHIKZ030001112.1, forward strand.
TTAATCTTTGTCTGAATTTCTGAATTTAATTTTCTGTCTGAATTTCTAGATTTAATTTTCTGTCTGATTTTCTAGACTTAATTTTCTTTCTGAATTTCTGAATTTAATTTTCCACCCGAATTTCTGAATTTAATCTTTGTCTGAATTTCTGAATTTAATTTTCTGTCTGAATTTCTAGTTTTTCTTTTCTGTCTGAATTTCTAGATTTAATTTTCTGTCTGAATTTCTAGGTTTAATTTTCTGTCTGGAATCCTAAATTTAATTTTCCACCTGAATTTCCGAATTTAATTTTCTGTCTGGATTTCTGAATTTAATTTTCTGTCTAAATTTTTTAATTTGAGGAGAATAAATTTGTTTCCAATGAAAATGCTTCCCCAAAACATAATACAAAAAGAATTATCAATTAAGATAATTATTCTAAGTTAAATCTACAACTAAAACTACTTGTTAGTAAAGTGATTATTTTTAATGAAAATATTTTTAAAATACTTAATATGATTGCCAATTAGTTATATTTCAGGTTTCAATGCCTGCCTCTTTAATTAAATTAACAAAGGTTGACACATCATCAATTAACTAATTCTACCTCAAATGTACAACACACTAATTTTTAAACAAAAATACTAACAAATGATTTAATGAAAGAATGTAAAATCACAAATAAAAAATGATTGAAGTAGGAAAATTCAACTGATTGTTTACAGTTCATACATTATTATCACAAATTCTGAAAATTTTTCACTTCCAAAACATTTTGTCATCAAGTTAATAAAGTGCATGCTTAATTTAAGTTTTGCTGAAAAGTTTTGTACATGTACATACATAATTTCTGTCTGAATTTCTGGGATGAGGAGTTATCATTATTTACACTATTTACATGTGAACAACTGTCGTCATCTCTGTTTTTGTTATCACAGCGTTTCGGTCGTTGTGCCTTTCGGCCTTCCTCATGCGTATATCAGTCTGGGTAACCTACAGGGAATTCTGAACTGAACCCTTTATTTAATCTACGGGGATAGACTGCTCACGTCTAGGGATATCATCTAGTTTTTATTTTCATTTAGTAGTGCTATTTTATTGCTCACCTTTTCCCACTAAGTGGAAGTGTACACTACTCGACCCATGGATTAAAGAATCACTATGCCACCAAATTAAAAACAAACAAACATTTCACTATAGCTATTCGATGTTCCTGCAGCCTCACTTTTATGGGCTGACTTGTTTCACCTTTATATTCTCTGCCACAACTGTAAGAAATCTTGTACACGAAATCCATGGTCATGTTCTCCCTGTGTTAGGCTTTTCTCCTTAGAGTGAAACTGCTTCTGAATATTGTCCTGATATTTTATGGACTGCATATCTTCTGAATCTTTTCCGGTAAGCCCTTGACGTAATGTAGAAACTGTGGGAATTTTTTGATGATCCTCCTTGACCCTTCTGTTCCTACCTGTACACGTTAATGTTATATTTGTCGGGTAATTGTTACTTTGAAGGTTACGCTTGATGCTGAGCTTTTTCTTGTTGGTATGTGTCTGGGTCGTCACTTATGATTTTTACCTGCTGTTGTAGGCATCGAACGATCCATTTTTATACTGTATGGATGGTGGGAATTGAAATTTAGGTATTGTTCGGCGATGATTGGCTTACGATATACGGATGTTTTGAATACATTCTCTCTATGAGTGATTAATACATCCAGGAAGTCTAGATGATTATTCCTTCTTCCATTGTGAACTAGACCGAAGGTCTTATTGAGTTCAGATCGTCCAGCAGTATTTGTACAACTTCCTAGTGGGGCCAGAGTATGAAGGTGTCATCTACGTATTTCAGCCATACTGAGGGTTTTAGTGTCACCGTTTCCTCGAAATATTCTATATATATATTCGCCATCACAGGTAACAACGGCAAACCCATTGCCAATCCTTGTTCCTGTATATATATGTCAGACTCTAGTTGGAAGAATGTTGTCTGTACAGAGAAAATCAATATTTCCGTCAGGTTATCTATTGGAATGTTAGGGCGGGTTCTGATTCCAGTCGGCTTCGCTCATTCCCATCTCTGGTAAACAGGTTTACCAAATCCGAGATTACGATCCAGTTGTTATCAGTTTCACTAAATGTTCTGAATGTTTAACATGGATGACTTCCATGTTAGTGGGTTGGCTATATCCACTAGAAATTTGCTCAGCGGGTAGCATGCTGAGCCCCTGCAGCTGACTATATGTCTCAATAGAATACCAACTTCATGAATCTTGGGGAGGTCATACATGTCTGGCAGCTTTGTGCAATGTTGAGTTACCTGTCTATGCGTATTCAATGCTAAGTCGTCCTTGCTCTTATTTAGGATATGTGACAGCTTCTTTTCAGTTTTTAGGGTTGGAACCCTTTTCACTGGCATCACCAACCAGGCTTAACAATTTTCCAAAGTATTCCCACTGCATCATCACCACTGATGCGTTGTCTTTGAATAGCTATCAGTAGGCAGCGGAACCTTGCTAACATATAATTTTAAATGTGCAATGTTCTTTCCTTCGTGGGGATGTGTGGGTGGTGGATAGCGACTCAGAATGAGAAATCAGGGAGCCGAGTTCGAATTCCTGTCGGGTTCGTTACATGCCCATCCACGTAAGTACCATTGGGAAGGAATCCATTTCCTCCAGATATGGGTTAAAAAGTAGGACTTGTATCTACTTATTGGTTGTTATTCTAATATATTAATACTGCAATATCCACTCGCAAATAAAATTATTCTTACAATCCAAAGTATGTTTCGAGTTTAAGCAACTCATAAAGAGTTGATAAGCTGTAACAAAAAAAAACAAAACAAAAAAAAAACCCCAAAAAACAAAAAGAACAAAAAACAAAAAACAAAAAGCAAAACAAATCGGCTGTTTAACGTTCGTATCAAAAAATGTTTAGCCTCCGTGTCTAAAAAATAAAACGGTGTATCAGAAGGACAGTTATTCCCTTGACACAGATATTACTGTTTGCACTTTTGATTCCCGCTGCAATATTTATTGTTTTTTAAAAGAAATGAATAGAATTTTAGTAAAACCCAAACATAAGAAAGTTGATTTATATATTTTCTTTTTTCTTGAGAGAGGACAACAAAGATATTAAACACTATTTATTGATTATATTATGTTTTACAACAATAATTTTATATTTATCAGATTATAAAAATATGCTAAGCAACTATAATGAAATGTTGATTATTTACCATTTTATAAATAAATAAATATATATAAAAAATATTCATAAACTAACCGAATTATCCACGCCTTTGTGCGTGTCCCACATTTCTTTGTAAGTAAATTATGACTTATTTTAAATCATTGTTATAATTTGGGGAGAAAAATGATGCCTTTCACTATTACTCAGTCATCTTGCCGACGTGACCTCCATCTTCTGGCTTTCTCCTTTCATATTTTGGATAGGAGTCATTCCCTTGATCAAATTTAAATTTAATTTAAATCATAGGAAAAAAAAAACATTGGGTGTTTTTTTTTCCAAAATCCCTTTTATATATATTTGATAGGATACTTGATTGAATGTATTGATGAGCAGATTTCAACATTGATATGACAGTTGAATTTTCGTAACAAATATGTATTATAAGGCACTATCTACTGATTTGTGATTTCTTGCTCAACTTAATGTTCATATTGTCTCATTTGGATCTTGCTGATGTGACCTCCATCTTCTGGCTTTCTCTTTCTATATTTTCATTCCCTTGTTCAAATTTAAATTAAATCAAAGGGAAAATACTAATCCAAGTACCTTGGGTAATGTAGTTTCAGGATATATATGATTATGGGGGTCTATCTCCAAAACCTTAGTATGAATCCGATAACAAACAGACAGATGCTACAAAGTTCTATCTAGATATTAAGTAATTTATCGAGTCTGAAAGAAACCTCAACAGAATGCAGAAAGCTCTGGGCGGCCGTTTCGTCCTATATTTGGGACTCATCAGCAGTGCGCATCCACTACCGAGAATTGAAACCCGGACAGTTACATTGACAGGCAAACATCATACTAACTGTAGTAACGGGCCTCGGTGACGAAGAGGTAGCGAACTAGACTCGATATTGCGCCGCTCGTTCACATATTCCGTGATGGAATATATATATATATATATATATATATATATATATATATATATATATATATATATATATATATATATATATATATATATATATATATATATATATATATATATATATATATATATATATATATATATTAAAAAATGCAACATTAATTAAATTTTCATTTCGCCTCTACCACCAAAATGTTAGATAAACTGGTATTTTGAAAAAAGGACATTAGCATTTTTGCTATTAATATTATATTAAGTACAAAACTTAATAACTGCCATTAATATTATTTTGGTACAAAACTTAATAACTTCCATAACTAGAAAATACATATTTGCATTTTTAATACTACCACACATGATTATAATTAAAAAAAAAAAAAAAACAAGAATGAGGTAGCTAACCAGTTTCGAACCTCGATCAACAGAGCTAAATCGAGGTTAATAAATATGTATATATTATCAATAAAAAGAGTGAAATCTGAGGGAAAAAATTAAGGTTGATGTCAGTTGGAAGCCAAGAAAAAATCGTTTTATTTACAGAGCAAAGACTTCATTGATAAAATATATATGGCCGCCAATATCTTAAGGTGGTAATTTGAGTTGGACCTACTAAAGATGGAAAATGAGTCAACACTGCGTTTATTTATAAGGTGTTCCGCAATGGAAGACCCGTATGTATTGGTCAGAACATCTGGTTATAAATAAGTAGGGTTCCGGATTTTTATAGGCACGTGTTGTTTAATACGAGCATCCAGCCTTTGAGTCGTTCTGCCTATGGTGATTTTCTAAGCGTAGGTCAGGTGTGGCACAAGGCCGAAAGTATAAGGCACCTAGTGAGGATCGAACTCACTCGGTGCTTTTCACTCACACGGGGTGTAATCGTTAGCAAGCTTGTCTGTAGTTAGCAAGCATGTTAGCTGCTAACCATTACACATCATCGAGGAACATTATGATTTTCTAAGCGTAGCTCAGATGTGGCACAAGGCCGAAAGTATAGAGCACCTAGAGAGGATCGAACTCACTAGGTAAATTGCTTGCTAACGATTACACTCACACGTGGTGTAATCGTTAGCAAGCTTGTCTGTAGCGAGACAAGCTTGCTAACCATTACACCACGTCGAGGTACCCTATGATTTTGCAAACGTGGCTTAGATGTAGTACAAGGCCGAAAGTATGGTGCACCCAGTGAGGATCGAACTCACTATTCACTCGTAATTGTCCTAGTGAGATAAGCTTGCTAATCATTACACGTTACGTTTTTATTACGTTCTTCCTATGTAGTGCATATTGCAACTACATTTAAATAAATAAATCAGGGAACTATTTTTTTCTTTTTGTTATAATCACGTGTGGTAGTATTAAAAATACAATTAAAATTTGACTATTTATGGCGGTTATTAATATTATTTTATTTGTATTTTTACTGTTTTATTATTGTAACTAACGTTATGTTAGTAACATCATATACAAATACGAGACTAAATTTTCCATAGGTAAAATAATTGTTAATTCACATTTGGACAACGCCAGATTACCTTTGGTCATCGAGGGGATATGGTTTCACAGGAACGGTCTTACATCGTCCGATATTCTCACAAGGATGTGAATTTTACCAACCCCTGAATCGTGCGTTAATATAACTTCCTTTCTTCTTGTTGTGCTTGTATATCCAAAGTTCTGCTGAGTTGATTTCCACCAACATCTTTCCAGGCTCGATTCTGCGTCTGTTGGTTATAGGGTTACCTTCTTGATAAACCCTCAGAGGCACCAAAATCTATTAATGTTCTAGTGTGATACCAAAGTAGAAAGAATACATTTTTATCATTAAATTAAATGAAGACCTCCAGTATTTCCTGACGTGAATCGCTATGTTTATACGAGTTTAGGTGAAGCATTTATTTAAAAGCTATTTTATGTTAGCTTATCGGAACAGAGTTGTGAGACAAACAACTCGCACGTTACTCAGGCTCAGGGGTATAAATATTGGAACACTCATTCAAATTACTTCTTTTTTTATGATACAAAAACGAAGACACTAAAAATGGACTATTGCTGCTTGCCAAATTTACACTGTAATCGCTCTAGTCCTCACTTTCCAACCTTGACAGGGTTCAAAATAGTTTACGCGCCCTTCTGGGAGATTAATTATTTCCCACCCTTCAACCACTTTCCCCACAGATACAATCTTGCAAACCTATCACTACTCTATCTCTATTTTCATGGCAAATGTTCTTTACTTCAGCCAATTAAATATTTTCCACTAAGACCCGCCAAGCTTTAGAGAAGAACGGAGAAGCTCGGATTGTTGCTATGGATATCTTGAAGGCATTTGACAGGGTTTGGCATACAGGTCTTCTACACAAATTGACATGTTATGGTATTTCTGGTCAAATCGTGCTAGATAATTTTTTTCGCTATAATCTATCCACTATGAGACAGGATGTGGACTGCTCACCATATATCAGAACTTCTGACGACAATCTAGTTGTAGTCTATGAAATTGTTTACCCGGGCTTAACAATATCCGACTGGCTCTCTTTCTGCACTGAGGCAAGCAACCATATCGTCACCGTTGCTGCTCTCATGACCAAGAAAGTATGGAACAACAGTAAGTTAAGAGAATAAACTAAGATTGCGGTCTACAAAGCTTGTGTCATGAGCGTACTGGAGATAAACGGAAGCAGAATGCCTTTTGTACTGTCTCCGTATCATTGGCTGTTTTTTCCCAGTGTTGTACTAAAAAAAAGGAACGACAAAAGGAGGTTCAACCCAGCCTCTTCTCAAAAACTAACACAACGAACCTCTTCAAGTCTAGGGTCAATCGTTATCTATCCTCCATAACCTCATAAACTTCACTTCCTACTTCCTCTTTTACGTCTCTACTACTCTCCTTATTTATTAAACCTCTTCAGTGGCTCTTGGGCCTTGTATTGAATGAACGTTAGTATACAAAAAAATGGCCCGGTGGTCTTTGATGGCCCAAAATCGAAGTGAGGTAAGGGTCAGTAATAAAATGCTAACAGGTACGTGGATCGAAATCCAAAAATTTGTTTTTGCTATCATTTTTTTTTCGCCGGAGGGAAAAAAGTAATTTAATAATTTTTCTTCTTTCGTCGTCGTCGTCGCCGCCGCCACCGCTGTGTTCCTTCAGGACGGTAGTCTATCATGACACTCCACAACTTCCTGTCTTTTGTAGCTCTTTGCAAGGTTTTCCTTTTTTTCTATATCTGCTAACCCCTGTTCTGCTAAACATTTATACAAGTTCGTCACGTAGTTCGTTTTTTCTTTCTTTCTTCCTCTTGCCTTCAATATGTCCTGTGAGTTCAAATTCTCTCAGCCATAGAAATTTCAAGTGACTCTTTCTGATTCTAAGTATAAATGTGATTTTTATTTCCATTTTCCATAAAATTTTGTCGTTTCTCACATGTTCAGTCCATCTTAGCATCCATTTGTAGACACAAAGATCTGTTGTTGCCTGAAATCTCTTCCTCTGTGAGTTTTTCCGGGATTCACCCTCATATAGGAGGATCGATATTAACGTTTCAGCACTTTTTTCTTTGTTTCTAACGAAATTGTCCTCTTCCTTAATGTTTTGCTTAGCTTTTAGGCTGCACCTTTTGCTAAAGCCAATGCTACTTCGGATTTCGGTGTCACATTTTCCGCACTATGTTAAGTCATTATCTACATATTTACATTTTCGGATTTGCTGATTCTGATGTCTCCAATTCATATCTTGGGCTGTTCATTTTGACAACCATGCATTCTGGTTTGCTATATTTTGTTTTACGGCATATCAGCCACAATGGGTTATTTAATGCCGACAAAATTTTTCCTGCTGATAATATATTTTTTCCAAAGATGTATTACTGGCAATATTTTTTTCCAAAAATGTAATGCTGGTAATATTTATTTCCTCGAAAATGTATTCTTGTTAATATTTTTTCTTCAAAAATGTATTGCTGGTAATATTTTTTTCCTTTGAAAATGTATTGCTGGTAATATTTTTTTTCTTTCAAAAATGTATTGCTGGTAATATTTTTTATTCAAAAATGTATTGCTGGTAATAATGCATTGCTGGTAATAATTTTTTCTTTAAAATTAATTGCTGGTAATAATTTTATTTTTAAAGTATTAATGGTATTAAAATCTATTTTTACACTTTTATACTGTTTTGATCCCAGTTTGGGGGTTAAATATTTGCCCATAGCTGGGATCTCAACAGCTGCTACCACTCCCGGGTCAGGGTGGACCTGGGAACTCCAGCAATTAAGAGGTAATCCCACGCTCCTCAAAACCTCCTGATCATAGGCCTTGCTGTTGGATGTAGTTTATTGTCTTACCCTGGACACCTCATTTGGGGTGGGGGTATTACTCCTCCGCAGAGGGGCAGTCGGCGTATTGTGAATCCTCAGCTGACAAGGCGGATATACTTTCTGTCTGATTACAATCGACGTTGTTCTTTCTTCTCACAATGATAAAAAATGGATTTATTTCAAGAAACCAAAATTATAGATGAATCCCGGACAGCCTTCAGCATCTCATTGTCAATGAAACCTATGAGCGACAATGGCTTTTCCGTGTTTGGTGAGATTCGAGAAGAAGAGACTTGAAGCAACAGAAATGTGTTTCAACAGAAAGATGCTGAGGGTACCATGGACCGAACGTTTGAACAATGACAAGGTCTTAGAAAAAATATTTACACTATTTACATTCTACGGACTATTGTCCTCATCTTTTTTACCATGTTCGCGACGTTTCAGCCGTTGTACACTCCAGCCTTCTTCAGGTGATTGAACACATCGCTCGGTGGATAAAAGCGTTGATTGGGTCCAGTGACTTGACCCTAAAGAGTTGTGAGTTCAATACTTGGCTACTGTAGTGGTGAACCAAGACAGTGTTGAGTTAAAGGGAGACAACTGAGACACCCGGAAGAGGCATGGCACGGGGAACTAGAACAATCTACACCGGTGGACAAAATAAAGAGTTCAGTTCGAAATTTCGGAAGAAGACCGCAGCGTACAATGACAAAGAGAATTTTTTTTGTGTGACGCGTTTCGTACTTTAGGGCTTCAAAGCGATTTTTTCGTAAATGTACATAGAAGTATTACCGTAAATCGTATTAGGTACAATAAGATATTAATAACAATATTGAATAATAAAATAGAACAATTATGACAGTATATTGTAATAAAAGTGATGTGATCGAAAATTCGTTTTTACCGTAAATCGTATTAGGTACAATAAGAGATTAACAAAAAATAAGCTCTCCAGTTATGGAATCACTGGAAGGGTCTTCTTGACCATAAAATCCTTCCTGAAGGTCGTCATTAATGGCCTGTGCTCCGGAGCCCTAGCGGTTAACGCAGGCGTCCCCCAGGGATCACAAATCGAAGCAACCCTTTTTTTGATTTACATAAATGATCTGCCTAATAACATATTTAGATCATTTGTAAATATCTATGCCGATGATACGACTGTATATGGGCACACCTTGAACACCTTGA
>CAHIKZ030001112.1:4452500-4490000 GCA_903632075.3 Acanthosepion pharaonis
CTATTTACATGTCTATGTATTTAGATAAATACGTGAATACAGAATTTTTACAAAACTATTTCCGCTGATGTTTTAATGGGCGTTGGCTGTACCTAAAAATTATATTGGTTGGCAGAAATAGTTGATAAACTGGAAGTCAAAAGGGAGGAGACTAGGAGAGAAGGAGGAGAAACAATCCAAACAAGGAAAAGAAAAATGACAAATTCAGGAAGAAGAAGAAGAAGAAGAAGAAGAAAGCAATATCAATGCTGTCAATTTAAACACCATATATTTATGTATTAAACAAAATTCAAGTGGACAGTTTTGGAGATTTTGAACAACGCAAGAAGGAGTTAAACGTTGGACGATAAAAACCAAGACGAGAATGCTTGTCTGAATAGGTTGCCTGTTGGCGAGGGTCTAGATTTTGAAGAAAGCAAGAGCATAATAACGCGGGAAAGGTTGTGACGATAATAATCAAGACGAGAATGCTTGTATGAATATTTTACCTGTGTGGCGGGGGTCGAGTTTTTGAACAAAGCAAGAGCGTAATAATAAGTCAAACGTTGTGACGATAAAAACCATGACGAGAATGCTTGTCTGAATAATTTCCCCATTGGAGGAGTCTAGATTTTGAACAAAGCAAGAGCGTGATAACGAGTCAAACGTTCTGACGATGACAACCAAGACGAGAATACTTGTCTGAATAGTTTTCCTGTTGGCGTGGGTCTAGATTTTGAAGAAAGCAAGAGCGTAACAACAAGTTAAACGTTGTGACAATAAAAAACAAGGGCAAGAATGCGTGTCTGAAAAGTTTCTCTGTTGGCGGGGTTACAATTTTGAACCAATAAAGAGCGTAATCACGAGTTAAACGTTGGACAATAAATCCCAGACGAGAATAAGAATCTGAATAGTTTCCCTGTTGGCGGGGTCTAGATTTAGAAGAAAGTAAGAGCGTAATATCGAGTTCAACGTTGTGACGAAAAAACCTAGACGAGAATTCTTGTTTGAATAGGTTCCCTGTTGGCGGGGTCTAGATTTTGAACAAAGCAAGAGCGTAATAACGAGTTAAACGTTGTGACGATAAAAACCAAGACGAGAATGTTTGTCTGGATAGATTCCCTGCAGGTGGGGTCTAGATTTTGAACAAAGCAAGAGCGTAATAAGGAGCGAAACGCTGTGACGATAACAACCAAGACGTGAAAGCTCGTCTGAATAGTTTCACTGTTGGCAGGGTCTAGATTTTGAACAAGGCAGAAGAGTAATAATGGCTTAAACGATATGACTATAAAAACCAAGATGACAATGGTTGTCTAAATAGTTACCATCTTACTCAGGGTCTTGATTTGTAAGGAAGCGGAAATGTACAACAGCTGAAATGTTGTTACAAAAACCAAGACAAGAGTTCATGTCTGAATAGCTGATTTGAAACAAACCGGGACAGGGAAACGTGTGAATCTTTGCAATTATAAAATCCAAGAGGGAAATGCTTATCTGAAATGATGCCTTTTTGATGGAGTCAAGATTTTGAAAAAAGCAGGTGTGTGTAACTGATGATATGTTGTGACTATAAAAAAAAAATCAAGATGAGAAAGCCCGTCTGAATTGTTGCCATATTATCAGTGTCTAGATGTTGAACAAAGCATTTGTGTACAATGGATTAAAAGTTGTAACTGTAAAAACGAAGGCGAGAATACTTACTCGCTGTGTTGGCGGGGTCTAAAATACATCAACTCTGTATATTCTCCACAAGGGGTAAGTCTCCTCCAAATGGGGTACCTTGAAATCTCAAATATATCATCGAACAATGTTTACTTACAGACTTAAACATAAACTCGCCATTAATTTTTTCCTATAAACTCAAGTAGAAATCCGACCATAGTTTATCTCTAGATTCAAGAACTTATGTTTATCTACTGATTCAAATATAAAACCTGACAATATTTCTACGTTTAACTATAATCCTGACAAATATTTACCTGCAGACTTAATTATAATGAAAAGGCATTTTGGCATTAATTAGTGTTGGAAAATTCATCAACCCAATAATATAAGAATAATAATAATACAGTTAAGAATATCTAGATATAAATAGTGTGTACGATCTGTAAAAAGACATGAATAGACATACGCTCATACTCAAGATCACAAGTTCCACATTCACGCCTACACACAAATGCGAGACCGCTTATATATATATGTGTTCTATGGCCTTGGATGGCAACTGGTCTAGAAGGACAACTCTGAATTCAAAACCTGCGGAGGGTCGTTTGGAGACCCTGTGGCACGTAGTGCACCAGGTCTCTGTATTCGGCCCTTCAAAACGTGTAGATGGTCCTGCACGAAAACTTCACCACGATAATCAAAACTCATGTGCTGTTCTCGGGCTGTCCGTTTCCTGGGAACTGATCTGCTTGACCCTCATACGTCGATTGGACGGGAGAGTCGAGTATAGTATAGTATAGTATAGTATATATATATATATATATATATATATATATATATATATATATATATATATATATGCTTCCGGGCAATCCAGTTGAGGAATTAAAATTTCCCTTTCTCTCAAATCCGTCGGGTTCCGATCCCGACTTGACGCAATACGACGTCTAACCACACGGAAGAGATGTGATAGAGCAAAACAGTTTGTCTGCGGATGACAATATATACATACATATATATATATATATATATAAATATCACTCATTGATTTCTGCTGCTAGGAAAATATTCTTCGATGTATAATAACAGAGCTATGATTTATAATAATAAGCATACATTTTTTCCTCACCAATAACAAAACTAATACATATATATATATATATATATATATATATATATATATATATATATATATATATATATATATATATATATATATATATATATATATATATATATATATATATATATATATATATATATATATATATATATATATATATAGCTGAATTGAGTTCTGTGAGCTGCTGGTGTATTCCATATAGAGAAAACCCTGCGAAGATGGTCTAGAGGTAAGAGATCTGACTGATGTTAAATCAGTGGGGTTTCAATCCAGGCTTCAAGCCACACTAAGGAGTGACAGAGTCTGTCTGTGGATGACGAAGGAAAAAGTGGTTTAAAAAAAAACAGCGGCTCCTACTGATATTAAGCATTACTCTTCAAGTAGAATTGAATTGAGTTCTATGAGCTGCTGGCATGTCTCGTATAGAGAAAAACGTTAAAATTCCCTTCCCGAGGAGCTGTGATACTGTCTATGGATGACACTCTCTGTGTGTGTGTATATATATATATATATATATATATATATATATATATGTATGTATTAATGCACTTTTATTTGAGTGTTTGTAATTTTGTGTGATTACAATAGAGGACGTGTTGATAGATAAAGAAATGGATTTGTATGTAAACTTTTGTATACCTATGTAAATGGGGATGTGCATAATATATTAGCATATATCATTATTAATGTGTGTACATTTGTATATTTGTATTATATTTGAAACTACATATTAGTTGCGTATAATTGTATTTAAATTATAGTTATATATTTGTATTTGGCGGCATGAAAATTATATATATATATATATATATATATATATATATATATATATATATATATTATATTGAAGTTTTCGGCTCTTGTTTTGAAACATGAGAACTCTTATGTAACGTGTTGGAATCATATTTTAAATAAATAATTATATATATATATATATATATATATATATATATATATATATATATATATATATATATATATATCAGTACACCACGTAAATAAATGCACTGCTTTACTATCATTAGAGTACAGTATAAATATCAATATTTGAATCATGCAAAGGTCAGTTTTCAATCAGCGTCTCATGATTCTATTGTGGATAAAACTGAAAGTTTTGCTAAATGCTGAACAAAATATGTATATTTATTATTAATAGAAATTATAGCTCTGTTATACATCTACCACCATTTTATATTCGTTTATACATACATACATATCTATATATCTGTAACTATAATATTATAAATTAACTGGTTGAAAATATGTTTTTTCGCTACACAGTAAATAACCATGTTTCAAAAATGGAAGCTAAAAACTTAAAATTTAATTATATAACTAAATTAAAAGCATTAGGTCCGTTTCATCTTCAAGCGAATATTGATATAACTTATTTTTAAATTTACTGAGTTTTAAACGCTCATATAAATTCATAATTTACTGTTTCCAAGGATACAGAGAAATCCAATCATTCAGACAAGGGCGGTAGTGTGTTTACTTTTATTAACTATTGTTGTATCAATTATAAGTTACGGTCGCAAAAGACGTTAAGTTTATGGAGGGTATGGGTGTATTTGTATCAACGAATTCTGACATCTGTTAAATGCATGTCGTCTGCGTTTTTTTATTAACGGCAAAAAGTTTTTCGGCATTTTTTTCTTACTTGTATACTTAAAAATTCTTTTCAGGTGTGTTTGTGTTAGAATACGTTTCATTTAACTACAATTTTAAAATATTTTTACTTTTAATTACTAATAGACTATATTTCTTTTTAAAAACAAGTAGATGTATTAGAATTACTTACATTATTTAAAATTATTTTTTCATATCAAATATAAGCAGGTATATTACCAGCTCCCATTTTTTAATTTTATTTTTAAATATTATTTAAGGAAAATTTTTGACAATGACGGCAAAAAATAGCTATTTCATTTCTCTGATTCAGTAAATTTTTATTTTTTATAAAATTATATCGATATTTATATATCTTTTATTGAGCTTTTCCAACATTCTAATATTTTTTCGGTGCTCAGTTTTAAAGAAAATAGAAATTGTCCATAATTATAAGTTATAATCGTTCCGAGAGCCTTCGGGTAGTTCTGTAGCCATTGTTATAGATGTCTTTGTGTGGTGAACTTCAGTGTGTTGACTTCATAGTAGTTTGGCTGTGGAGAGTACGTTCGGTGGGGGTTTGCGTGCTTTTTTTGGCGGTCACGTGCCATGCGCGGCCGGTTACTTGGGTATCACTTCTATTTTTAGGAAACCTTTAAAACGTCATCTCAATTGTTAAGTGTAAGAATGATAGTGGGAAAATGGTATTTTATCAACAATGCTCCCCTAATGACGTGTTGTATACGACTATGTAGTATGAAAAGAATCTTTGTGTTATCAACTGGAATTTTCCTTAAAGTTTCTTGTAAATTATGAGTTAATGTTTATTAATCGAACTCTGCTTCGAAAGGTGGCATGTAAAACGTGTACTTAAGGAGGTAGTCGTGTGTCCGATATAGGTAACTGATTTTTAACAAGTAACAGTCTTGTACTGGGCATTGAAATTAGTACACTATATTGGTCACCGCTAGTTTAGATTTATGTTTATTCCTATTAGTGACAACAAGTTCTGCGGTTTCCATTTTCTATAATATATTATGAACTTTCCATGGGTTACAGCAAAAATATGGTGTTAATGATTTTTCTAATTTGCAAATTCCTCCTGTTTATAATTATTGTTCATCTGGTTACAATAAAATATATTGATGTTCTGTGGTGTTGCATTTTTGTTACTGGTTCGTGTATTTTTTGTAAGAATAATTTTATTTTCTTAGCAATTATGTAGCTGGGAAAATTATCGTTGACTTGTGTTTTTTTATGTATTTTAGTTCGCTTAGAAATATTTTTTGGGAAGATGAATTTTCATATGCTCTAGTTTGTTATCACTGCTATTTCATAACTTTCTGGGCATTGGCTATCATAGTTTAGAAGACAAGTGTTCATACTAATTTGTTTTATACAGGTAAGTGGTAAATTCATTGGATTTTAGCTCTATTTCGACGTCGAAGTATAGGATCTTGCTATGTACCATGGTTTTATATGTGAATTTTCGTGTTGAGTTTTTTTTCAAAAGTTGACCTTAGGTTTGCGATTTCATCTTTACTTTTTATCAAAACTAAAATGTCATTCATGTACCTTGTGTAGATTTCAGGTTTATCGGTTGCTTTAAATATTTGTTTTAATGTAGGGCATATAAAGGTCAGCGAAAGCAGGACCTAAAGAATTTCCCATGGTAACACCATCAGTTTGGACATATGAGTTGCAATTATGGTCATAGAATGGAGCTATCGTGGCCCAAGCGTGGAGGTGTTTCTGGGTGATTGTTGGATTTTTGGGGGTTGGTATTGTCGGGTGTTTGTAGACACAGTCGCTAATTATTGTTTCCTCAACTGGGACGCTGGTAAAGAGGTTTTCGACGTGTTGTGTTAGATGTACGGTGAACAGCTTTTTTAAACCTTTGTCTTTTAGATTGGGTGCACCTTAATTGATTTTTCTGTTGTGAATTCTTGGATTGTTTGGTATAGAATTTCGATTTGCATTTGCATTTGCAGTGGTATGCAGTATTATGAATCTATTTCCGGTGTGTATGATGAAATTTGTTTGGCCTTGAAAAATATTGCGTCATCCGTGATTGCATCAGATTTTTATCACGCCTCGTCACTATTGTTTCGACTGTCTATTAGTTGTTCTATGACTATTGACGCTACTTCAAGGAAGCTTACGAAAATTGTAACGCTGCATAAACACAGTGGTAAGTCTTACAGAGGGATCGCAGAAAGTACAACGAAAGAGAAGCTTGTGACGGCCATTATAGACGTAGGGTACCGGGACCCCCAAATCAATGAAGACTACCCCAAATTAGTGAATTTCATGTCAAATCGCATCAAAAAGATTCTAATAAATAAAAGCAGACATACGAAGTACTAACACTGGGTCAGGTTTCATTGGAAAATACGAAAAAGTGATTAATAACGGAATTATTTGTTTTAATTTGCACAAGGGTGCATCTATCGTATATACAATTCTTACATGTATAAAACAAACCCATTCAGTAACCCTCTAGCTTGGGCGGCACTTGAGCCTGGTAGTGGGAGAATAATAGCGTAAAAAGGAAAACGGATTTGGTTGAGGTTTTCATTTTTGGAAAGCTTTTCTAAAGATTATTTTGTCTAAAAGATTAAAAATCCGATAGATTGATAGAGCTTTATGCAAACGACACTTTTCTCAAGAATTTCCAGAGATATTTTGCTTTATTTCGACTGAGGAAATAATCTTTTATTAGTCATAATTCTCGTCTGACTTGACGCGTGTGACGTGTGATGACAGAACCGTACCCCGTTGTACAAAGTTACTAAATTATCTCCATATTAATATTCGGATTCGATTCCTTAAGGACCCCTCACCTAATTTAATTTCTAAAAATTAATTAACTTTCTTAATTAGTTCTTTTCCAACATTTAATTCCAATAATCATATTACCTAATCAAGCATTCTCTTCCTTGTCCCCAGGCCTGTAATATAAACCGGGTCTTTCTACTTTTAACTCTGGTCGTCGACCGCTGTCAAGCCTCTTTGCCACTCACTGCTCACATAAGATAATACAAAATCTGCATGCGTATTGCCAAAATAACTGAGCATAACCAACACGAAACCTCCCTTGAAACGGTTCTTAAAAACTATATATATAATTAATGATAGGTTCTATAAAATCAAATTCGCGACAGATGAGGGAAATTAATTTCAATCGTTGTTAACTGTGGCAAGAAATGGCTTGCTAATTTTGATCAACTAAAAATGAAACTGTTCTGTATTAATCCTCATAAATAACCTGTTTTTGCCTTCCATTAGCATGGCTGATGCTTTCTCTTAGGAGAGCAATTCGCTGCGCCTAGTTGGCCTCAAGTTTTCCAATGACGTGAGGTGGAATAATTATATTATAATTATATATATATAGGCAATTCACATCGCCAGAATCCATTTTGCAGATTTATAAGTAACCCATTGACATTGCTGTCTCATCTTGTCAAATGTTTCGGATTTATATCAAGAGATTCTTGACAAAACGCAAAGAAGAATGTGCAACGATATCGGTTCTGGCCTGGCATCTCTGCTTCAGCCACTTTTCCAACGCCATAAAGTAGCTACCTTTTGTTACTTCTATAAAGATTTGCGCGGTAATTGCTCTGTTGAGCTTCCCTCGTTTATGCGTCGACTTCATGAATTTATTCGCTTACATAAGATAATAAAAAATTAACTGACTCTAACCAGAACGAAATCCCCTTGAAACAGTTCTTAAAATCCCTCTATATAATTACTGGTAGGTTCGATATAATCAAATCGGCAACAGATCTGGAAAATTGCATTTAATCTATTGTTAACTGGGGCAAGAACTGGCTTGTTATTTTTAACGCCTCCAAAATAAAACTAATATATTTTGATCATCTTAGAGAACCTTTCTTTCACTTCATAAGCAGGGTTGATACAAGAGACTGACTCAATACGCATTCTTTGGTCAATTGCTCTGATCAACAGTTGCATAATATCGGAGTTCTTGCAGTGCGACGTCGCGCATGGAAGGGTGTCCCTGCACGCACCATCGGTGGGCAAACCTGAGGCTACATTATGTTGCACTCTGCGCCAGTTACTTTCTGTCCATGTCGCATACGATGATCGTCTGTTGCTATTACTTACGAACATAACTCAACATGACCATAAACAATAAAAAAATAAACATAAAACAGCTAAAAGAAATAACCTAAACACTTTAACATTTCCTTTTCCGACATCCGTGGCATTTGTACCAACTTCTGCAGTTTGGAATCGTTACTTTATAAAAAGTCTCCTGAAACATTTTTATAATAAAATTACTAAGAATATATTTTTATAGCAAAATGAAAATCAATGTAATGCTAAAAAAATTCATTTTTATAGTAAAATTACCAGCAATAGATTTAAAAAAAGAACAACATTTTTGTAGTTTAATTGCCAGTAATAGATTAAAAAATGACCAACAATATTGTATCAAATACGAATTCTAAAAACATACTATTGCCCTGAAATTATAAAATTATGTACAAAATATCTGGAGTTGAAAACACAAAATTTTATACAAAATATTTGGATTTTGGCATTAAATAATACATAGAGGTGTTGATATGCCGCTAAACAAAATCAACCAACCATCTATCTATCTATCTATCTATCTATCTATCTATCTATCTATCTATCTATCTATCTATCTATCTATCTATCTATCTATCTCAGTCTGATTGTTTGTTTGTTTGTTTGTTTGTTTGTATCTATCTATCTATCTATCTATCTATCTATCTCAGTCTGATTGTTTCTATCTATCTATCTATCTATCTATCTATCTATCTATCTATCTATCTCAGCCTGACCTACCTTTTCTGTATGTCTATTCGTATATCTATCTTTATATACACATTTTACACATATGACCCATTGGAACAGAAAGAATCAACACAGCCTCCTTCTCCTCCTCCTCATCATCATTATCGTCATCATCATCCTTCCCATGGCCGGGTTTGCGCGTATGGTGGCTGCACAGGTGACTATCTAACCTGTTTCCTCCACATGTCTAGGTTGCTAGCCGGAGAGTTATTTATTCATATGTGTGGTGTGTTATGGACAAGAAGACCAAACGGAACCTATCTTTCTCTAGATTAATTCATTGCCGATGTCCTCTAAACTGAATGACCGCTGACTCAATCGTGACGAACAATCCATCCTGGTCGTCGCCATCAGTTTAAGAATCACATGTTTATAACAAAATTACAATCAATACAACTCTAAAAATGCATAAAAATACATCTTTACAGTAAAATTAACACCGTTACATTTCTATAAAAAATTACCAACAATACACTTTTGTAGTGAAATTGTCAGCAATACATTCTATATTTACCAACAATATATTTTATCATCTATAAACTGTAGCCCCTTCACATAAGGCAGGCAGACTGTTTTCTGAGTGTTGTTGTCCTCTTCCTCTTGTATCAGAGAAAATACAAAGGATCTGCGGTCCATATAACATCAGGACAACCTTCAAAAGCTTGACGACATTTGGCAGATATCTCTCCCGAGTAAGACCCCCCATAGAGGAGAACATGACTAAAGACTGTGTGTACGCTATCCCGTGCAGCTGCAGAAAGGAATATAAAGGGGAGACAGGCCGCCCCCTCAATGTAAGGCTTCAAGAACACCAGAAAGCTGTAGCACGAGGGGAAGTGGAAAAATCAGGCGTGGCTGACCACATATGGAGAGAGAAAGGAGATCACCGCCCTCTGTGGGATCAGGTTGAGATCATAGACAAGGAACACCATTGGAAAATGTGTAAACTTAAGGAATCAGCACATATGCTAGGCCACAAAAATCTCCTGAGCCGACCAAGCATAGAAATGAATACAATATGGGAACCAGTAATAAGGAGTGTCAGAGAAAAACAATAGAGTTGCAATATGAGACTGTAGGCCAACGGACGACAATTCAGGAGCAATGCTGAGTTGTGGGAAGCAATTCTTGACATATCTCGCGGCATTACGGCAGATGACATCCTACAATTAACAAATTCTATGGATCGTCGACTTTTTCAAGTAATTTCAAAACAGGGAAAGCACATTCCCTATTAATTTGTTTAAATCTGTGCCTTTGTTTGTATCTGTTGTGTATGATACACCTAATTTACATAAGCGGACTACCGACCATATAAATATGGGTTGGTACCGGAAGACGGGGAAGATAGTAGAGATTAAGAAATTGAATCCAGAGACTCTGCCCGACTGCGATTTAGTCAACCCATTATGCAGGAACAGTCTTCCCAAGAATATACCAAACTAACTGTAAATATTGTGTACCTATTCTTTGTTTCAATACATTTTGTTAACGTACATTTTGTGTTGTATTATTCCATGCTTATTTAAGCTTCAACAGTATCTGTTATTGTTTGTTTGGTTATCTTATTTATTAGCTTCTTTTGATCATAAACATTCACTTTCAACATTAATAAACGTTTTGTTTGTTCAATTCTGGGAATTTTACTAAACTTTTCTAATAATTTGGCACGTTCAAATCACCGTACTGATAACAAATATGGCACCAGTTTGTTTACATTGCGCAGATCAGTGATTGCGTAGCTCAGTGTTGCCAACATTGTGTGAAAATTTTGTGTGTTGATTGGACGGTTTTTGAAATATTAGAAAAAAAGTTGTCTCGATAATAATTTGGCACGCAGTGTATAATAAAAGCGAATGTCATTACGTCACCGTGTCACACTTTTTCAACTTTACTCTTAGAGGCCGTAGCCCAATATATCATAGCATTTTGGCAAAAGGCCGACTCCGTGAGCAAATTAAAAACATTCCGGGTCGGATGCAGACCCCCAATCCTGAATTTTTGGTTTCTCAAGTTTTCATTACGGCGATTATTTTCCGCGATTTTTTACGTGATTTTTTGCGACGAATTTTTTTAACGATAACAATTTTTATAACTTGGAAAAAATTTTAAATTAATTAATTAGGAAATCCAGCGAATGTCTCCCACGAAATAAAAATAATTGTTTGTACCGAAAGTATGGACCTACTTACATCAAATTGTCTTTAAATTAAGTGGCGACAGAAGAAATTTGAACTTTTAAAAAGAAGCCTTTAAATTAATGCAATACTTAAATGCAACGATCAGTTTTGAGTTTTTCTGTAGTTTATTGTTGTCTATCGCATTCTACTCCTCCCTACCTATTGTGATGAAGGCCCAATCAAGAGCCGTCCATAGGAGCAGATTTTTAAGCTAGTAACACATACACACACACATATATATATATATAAATGCACACACACACACACACACACACACACACACACACACACACACACACACACACACACACACACACACATATATATATATAAATGCACATACACACACACACATATATAATATATAAATCAGTTAATTTATGAGCACTGTTTTGTAAAAATAAAAAAATTATCAATAAGAACACCGGATTATATATCTTAATGTTCTTTCTTTTTATTTATATATACATAATATATATATATATATATATATATATATATATATATATATATATATATATACACACACACACACACACATATATATATATATAGATATATATATAATAAACACACACACACAAAACCCCTATATATATATATATATATATATATATATATATATATATATATATATATATATATATAAAGAATTGTCATTCTTGATATTAATTTCATTTTATCTGTTTCACACATGCGCATTTGAGATTTATTTGTAGGATTTTAGCCAAAATAAATATTCCACACACATTTTGTATCTGTGAACACGTTGAATAGATTTTGATAGATGTCTATATGCAGACATACATAAAATACAATACATAATGTATAACGATAAAAGAATATATATATATATATATATATATATATGTGTGTGTGTGTGTGTGTGTGTGTGTGTGTGTGTGTGTGTACTGCAACAAGAAACACGAATAAACAAAAATGTAGAATTGTTCTTTGCCTAGGTTGAAGGTTGGGAGAAGAAAAATATAGCTTAAGTGTGGAGTGGTTTGGTATGATAAGACGAAGAGAAATTATAAGCAGAGGGCTGAGATGCGGTGTTAGAAAAGATATCAGAGGATGGCGCACGATTATGTTGGTCAGCGTTCCATGGGACAGATAACAACGCGGAGGGATATGCAAAAAGAAAGTCTCCTACTGATCCTCGCCTGAAGGGACAATAATACGGGCGACAAACGAAGGAAGTTGCTTGGCTAAATAATAATAATAATAATAATAATAATAATAATAATAATTGTTAAATGAAAGAGAACGCTAACATAAAAAAATGGCCGGAGAAATATGTTTTTGTTCGGGTCGCTGGATTGCATTGCGCGCTAGGAAAGACTTCTGGAGGACTAGGTATGTAGATAAATAACTCGATAGTTACTGAGGGCTCAACTGGAAAAAAAAAGACGGAAAAGGAAGAATGAGTGTAGAGGGAATTAAATTAGATAGTAAAGAGAGATTTGTGGAAAAAGTAAGGAAAATAATTGTAGAAGAGGCGGAAAGAAAAAATTGTTAATATAAGGAATAGCAAAACAAGATGGCTGAAAGAAGCAGATGGGAGGAGGAAAGTATATAAACGGCCAAAGAACTATGATAAATAGAGGGGGAGATTAAAAGTGATGATGTTGAAGTGAAAAGAGGAGAAAGAGATAGATAGATAAATAGATAGATAGATAGATAGATAGAGAGAGATAGAGAGAGAGAGAGAGAGAGAGAGAGAGAGAGAGAGAGAGAAAACATGACAGTGTCCGAGAAAAGTAGAAAAAAATAAGAAATGGCAAAAGGAGAAAATAAGCGAGAGAGAAAAGAGATTAGGAAAGAAACAGATTAGTAATCGATTAAAAGAAGAGAGAAAAGGATATAAACAGAGTGAGAAAAAGAGAAACTTGTAATAAAAAGAGAAAGCGAACGAGAACGAGTTAACAGTAGTTAGCGATACAAGAGTAGACACCGCGAAGACACAGCAGATTTGAAAAGAGAGTGAGAAATGGTCAAACAAAATATGGAGTGAGGAAAAGTGTAGAACAGAGAGAGAGAGAGAGGCAGAGATAGATAGATAGATAGATAGATAGAGAGAGAGAGAGAGAGAAAGTGATCGAGAAAAATAGAAAGATGGAGTGAGAAAAAGAGAGAGAAAGGGAATGAAAATAAAGTAGAAAAAATTATAAAGGTATGAAAAATATTAGAAATAAATTTACACTTCTAACACGTATTAAGCATGTTGGATAAGAATAAAAGTCATTTCCTAGCAAATTGTCCGATTTCACGAAATAGAAATTTAATTTTAGGACATCTCTATCTATAAAAGGCAGGTTGTACGTGTGTGTGTGTGTGTAACGAATGCACAGCCGCAATTTTTGACGGATTTGCACCAGAATTTACATGCACATGCTCCAAGTTAGCGAGACAGTCAAGGCCGACGTTGCATTTCCCAACTCCCATCGATAGTGGAAATAATCGATTTTTTCATGCTTCTACGGCAGTTTTCATGTAGTTTGCGGCCATTTTGTACTGGCCTGAGTGAGAGCCAATAGCTGGCTGCCACGAATAGGCAGGAAGATTCTATTGGCCAGCGTGAGAGCCAACATCTGACTGACACGAATGTTAACTAGCATGCTAGCATGCAAAAAAAAAAAAAAATCGATAGCTGCATTCGTCACAAGTGAGAAAAATTTAAATCTGCATTGCACTTTACTCCAATTGGCTCATTCGCTTGCTTAAACTCAACGTTGATTCTGAGTCCGTGTGAAAAAGTATTTGTTGTTAACATTCTGTTTTCATTCGGTTTTTCCAGTTACAAGTCCTTTTTTAAAGCTGATCGTTTCGTGTTCATTTTGTTTAGTTCTTTTTTCGTAACAGATTTAATGTTTAGTATAGAGCTTAGAAAAAATTCGCAGTGTGAGATAGGCAAGAAGTAAGGCATGTAGCAACATCAGCACGGCAAAGGGCACTCCTTTAAAGGCAAGGAAGGGCAAACATATTTTAAGTCAAGTGATAGTCGTACGATTTTTTGAATCAAGCACGGGCAACGCCGGGCCATGCTGCTAGTCTCATATATATATATATATATATATATATATATATATATATATATATATATATGTATTTTTTAAGGATTATTTTTTGTCTGACTTTTTTTTTATAAACTTTACTTTTAGTGGGTACACGTGTTTGATCGCCACAGGAACTACCACTACCCGTAAAGAATATAGGGATTTTTTTATTTATTTTAGATGTTTCGGTAAAGAGAACGTAGCAGCTTCGTGGAAGATCATCTTGCATGAAAATCGGAAGATGTGTTGCACCGGTTAGCAGAGAATCGTAATGCATCTATAGTAGCGGCGCACATAGGTGTCATTAGCCATCGAAAGATTCAAATGACAGTTCCTAAAAATTAAGGTTTCTACTGCATCGCCCGTCCCGCGGATAAAAAAAAGGGGGGGGCCGTCCTGCAAATCCGGTATGGTATGTAGTCGAAAAGTCAGCTACATTGCCAGAAACAAATCTACTGGGGTATAAACAAAAGACCCAGATTTCTTCGTTCAACACCAGAAAACTATCCAGTGGACTTCCGATCTGTGAAATCACTGCTGCAGCCGTAAATTACAACCAAGATATCCTTTGAGTCCAAGAATACCGCCTCTGCCATGAAGATGTTCTTTTGAAACATCATTATGTAGGAAAAGGATAGATACTCATAACCTCACCAGCTACAACGCCAATGCATCAGCTGGAGGGCTTGGTACACTGATGAGACCTAAAGCCCCTAAAAAACACTTGATAACACTGAGTCAATAACACCGCGCATTATTGTTGCATCATTTAATGAAAACCCCCAAACCACAATTGTTTGTTGCTACAACCCAACAAACATAGCTGAATAAGATGAAGTGGACCATTGCTACAATGATCTATCTCCTCTCATTCGACCGTCCTGGGTAAGACATTAAACTACATCAGCGTCCTAGGTAAGACGATAAACTACGTTCAGCAGCAAGGCCTGTGATGAGGAGGTTTTGAAGAGCGTGGAACCACCTCTTAATTGCTGGTGTTCGCAGGTCCACCCTGACCCGGGGTGGTAGCACCTGTTAGAATCACAGCTATGGGCAAATAGTTAACTATTACCAGCAATAAATTTTTCGAAAAAAAATTATTACCAGCAATACAATTTTGAAGGAAAAATATTACCAGAAACAGATTTTTGACAAAAGAAAATATTACCAGTAATAAAAAATGTTGTCGGCATTAAATAACCCATTGAGGTTGATATGCCGTAAAACAAAATAAACCAAACCAATCTAAACCAAAGAATACATATTCTATTCATACGAATCTATCCTGAAAATGTTGTCGGCATTAAATAACCCATTGAGGTTGATCTGCCGTAAAACAAAATAAACCAAACCAATCTAAACCAAAGAATACATACTCTATTCATACGAATCTATCCTGAAAATGTTGTCGGCATTAAATAACCCATTGAGGTTGATATGCTGTAAAACAAAATAAACCAAACCAATATAAACCAAAGAATACATATTCTATTCATACGAATCTATCCTAAAAATGTTGTTGGCATTAAATAACCCATTGAGGCTGATTTGCCGTAAAACAAAATAAACCAAACCAATCTAAACCAAAGAATACATACTCTATTCATACGAATCTATCCTAAAAATGTTGTCGGCATTAAATAACCCATTGAGGTTGATATGCCGTAAAACAAAATAAACC
The DNA here is from genome assembly GCA_903632075.3 of Acanthosepion pharaonis. NCBI lineage: Eukaryota > Metazoa > Mollusca > Cephalopoda > Sepiida > Sepiidae > Acanthosepion > Acanthosepion pharaonis. Next base: position 4,468,647 of record CAHIKZ030001112.1, read on the forward strand.
AAACCAAACCTCTCATTTGACAAATGCCTCATCATAATGTCACAATGATTGACAGAGACTTCAATGCTAAACTGTGTCAAAATGATGGCTATGAACACTCATTTCACGAAAACACAGGCAGAAATGGAATGTTGCAACATGATTTTATAACAGAGAACAAAATGTTCTATCTGGACACAAAATTTCAGAAGAGGAAAGGAAAGAAATGGAACTTTACATGTGCAAACGGTGTCAGATCTCAAATTGATTTCATTTTCATCAATAAAAAAAAGGATCAACTGTGAAGTAAATTATAAATTTTTCAAGTCCTTCAGTACAATGAATTCAGATCATCGCATTGTCTCCATTCAGCTTAGTCTCAGACCCAACAAACCCAAAACTAACCCCCCCCCAAAAAAAAAAACAAAACAAAAAAGAAAAAACAAAACACCGATAACAGTGGTTTACACTGCGCAACAGTGGCATTACCAACCAGTTCAAGATTTCCCTGACAAACCATTTCAACGCTCTTCAGGACGAGAACACTGAAAACTCTACAAATTCACTATTTACATTATTCGGACTATTGTCCTAATCTTTGTCGCCATATTTATTACAACGTTTCGGTCATTGTATGCTCCGGCTTTCTTCAGGTGGTTGAAATGTCGAACTGAACACTTTATTTTGCTTACTGGGATAGACTGTTCGAGTACCACGTGCCATGTCTAATGGATGTCAGTTATCAGTTATCTCCTGTTAATTCCCCTCACCTAGTTCTCCACTGCCTTAATCGGGTATTGAACTCACACTCTTTGGGTCCCGTCACTGGATCTAACCAACGCCTTTATTCACACTGTCATGTGTTCTTGACAAAGATGGCGGCAAAGAGTCCGAATAATATAAATAGTATACATAATACCTCATCTCAGAAATATAGACAGATTCTACAAATTCAGTATGTAAAAATGTTGAACAATTCTGTGCAGAGGCAGCAGATGAAATAATCCGAGTGAAACCAAAAGCCTGACAACGAACCCTATGGGAAACTGAAGAGGTAACCAAGAAACGAACAGGTTTGAAAAAAGATGCACAGAACAAAAACGCATACCCAACAAGAGAAAATAGATACCTCCCGCGAACTGCTCAAGTTGCTCTCAAATAAACATATGACGTGAAACAAACAGCATTCATACAAGCTAAAATCGATATTATCGGGAATGTATCTATTAACAAGCAAGCAGTGACTGCATGAAAAACAGTCAATGAAATCAGTGGCCGCTAAAATTGTAGCAAAGCCAAGATAAAGATTATGGATTAAAATGAGAGGATTAGGAAATGGAAATGCTGGGCAAGCCTCCCACAATTACAGTGAAACCCACGTAAAGAATAATCGAACAAGAAATCGATATCAAGAAAGGAATTTTCAACATGGACGAACTGACAGCTGCAAAGAAGCAAATAAATCGTGAAAAGGCTCATCTCTACTGCAATCAAGTTTATCAATCAGTTCCCGTTGAGCGCTGGACAGAAGATTGTATACTCCTCTTTTCAAAGAAAGGAGACCTTGGCCAAACAAGAAACTATCGAGTGATAACACTCATCACAATAACCTTCAAAATCTACAACCTATCTTATTGAATCGCATCCGTCCTGAGATGGAAAAAGTCCTCCGCAAAAATCAAAATGGTTTCAAACAAAACAGATGGACAGTTGGTCAAATTCTAACCATCCGCCGTATAATTGGGGGTGTAAAAGCCAAGAACCTCAAAGCTGTCCTTGTATTTGTTGATTTCTCCGAAGCCTTCGACTCCCTCTATCGTGGCAAACTCGAAGAGATCATGTTAGCATATGGCATTCCGCAAAAGACAGTATCGTCCATCATGACGCTGTATAAAATCCCTCGTTCAATGGTCCGATCTCCGGATGGAGATACGGAATTTTTAAGCATTGTCGCGGGAGTTTTGCAGAGATATATACTTGGCCCTTTCGTTTTCATTCTCTGACTAGACACATTTCTGGGGTACACCCTTGAAAAAGCTCGCAGCGAAAACAATAGCAGACGTAGATTACGCAGATGACCTTGTCTTGTTGTCAGACACAATTGATAAGGTTACCGAAATTCTCCATTTCATCGAAGAAGCGGCCGGCGAGATTGATCTCTATATTAATGCTAACAAAACAGAATTTATCAGCTACAACCAAGAAGGAGAAATTAAGTTGAAAATCGGCAACAACCTCAAATCTGTCCTTGATGGCCTGAGCACCATCTGAAAGTCCCCCCTCAAAGAGGGAGGACTTACAGATGGTGCCTGTCTGGAATTGGGATTTTGAATTTTTTTAGATAGCAGTCCTACGCGTTGTGTTTTGTAAGGGACTTGTACTGATGACAAAGGGGAGGGCATAAAGTATCTCTTTAAGGGAAAGTGGTCTAGAGTCGGAGTTTATTTATGGCCAGAGCCTTTCATTGCATGTAAATGAATTTCGGTTCCTGCTATGGGATACTAAACTATGCAAACAACAAGTATGTTTTATTGGGATTTACAGTAAGTAGTATTTAGACAATAAGGGTTTAATACTAATAACTGATGAGGGATCTAAATATAAAACAAATTAAAGTTAAAATAAATTAGTTGAGTGATAGATTTATAAATTTTGTGAGTAATACCAAAACACCCATTACACACCCATTACAACACACATACATATACCCACACACATGTACGTTTACATACACTTTTTCCAGGTTTTCATATTAGACATTTAGCAATCTTCCCAAATGAGAAATCAAGAGAGGAAAAAGATCATTCAGGCTTTCAATAATGGTACCAACATTCATATTCTTGATTCCATCTCTAAAGTCCATTCAAGAACCATCAAGAGAAGGGTGAATAAGTTTAGAAAAACAGAGAACAGTAGAGAGGAAAACTGGATCAGGAGGTCAGAACGGGAAGAGGGATCATCATTTCAACTTAAAGCTAAAGGGATCAACTAGAAAAATTCCAAGTCAATCCGTAAGACGGTTGGCACGTGAGAGAGGAGTTTCAGATATGACAGTCCAAAGATCAGAGAAAGTGAAATCGTACATGAAACGTGTGAGGCACCTTGTCACTCTGGGAAAGCAAGTTAGAAAGTTAGAGAGGGAGAAAATCATCTTGAATAAGTTGGAAAAATGATCCTGAAATAATATATATATATATATATATATATATATATATATATATATATATATATGAACTTTATTTGTCCTTCATCAGCTTCCGATCATTAGGTATAATTAATTATTGATGAACATGTCATTTTCGTTTATGATTGATTTCATAATGTTTCTGTTAAGATTGGAGATTAAATCAAAGGATATCATCAGGAATTTCTTTAAGGCCACAGCAGAATCTGTCTTAAACAGACATAGACACTGACGAAACACTAAAAAGCATCACTTGACGGAACATACACAAGGATGTTACGAGTTGCATTGGACATCAGCTGGAAGAAACACACGACAAAGAATCGCCTGTATGGACACCTTCCTCCTATCTCAGTTTCGCTAAGAGAGAGTGAAGGCTTCGGCTAGTTAGTTAGTCCTAGAGAAGTAAGTCAGAACTTGTGAGTGACATCCTCCTATGGAACCCATTGCGCGGCAAAATATCGGTTGAAAGACCTCATCACACCTACATTGACCAACTCGTAGATGACTATGGATGCCATCTGGAGGACCTGTCGACAGCGATGTCTAACAGAGATGGACGGAAAGGAACGAATCAGGAGAACCCGAGAAGAATTCTAGACATAATGATGACACGTGTTTGAGTTGTTACGCTTGGAAAGTTGAACTAATGAATGAAAATACCGATCGAGTAGCGAGGGGGTTGCAATGTTTCGTCTGTAGGAAAATAAGAATTGGTTATTAATTCCTCACCTAGAAGATTGCCTAGATGCTTTTGAACACTGTCAAGGCTGTAAAGTAAAGATTGCTCTATCCCAGACATGACAGGAATACACTTTCCTCTTTTTTGTCCGATCTGACTCTTGTAAACATTGAGGGATATTTCATTCAGGTCGTTTTCTTTTATTATTGTACTAGCTTCGAGTAATTCTTCACAGTATTTGGTATCATCTACAAAGATTTGTCTTACGTTAATAGCTGTATTTTGGTGGTTTTAGTTGACGTGAGGATCGATATCTGCACTAATTTTCATGACAAGTTAGCCTACGAGAGAGTGTCGTGCTCGTGTGAGATGGAGAGGAAAAAAAAAAAAAGAAAAAACACTCCCTTTTCAATTCGTCTGGATAAATAGACTCCATTTATGAAAAAAAACCGTTGGTCTAAAGACATGAATATATTTTTGTATATTCATGAAATAAATTATAACCGAATGGATTTTTTAAGGATCATCTGGACTCATTATTATATTGTTCTGTTCTTACATTGGGCTCTCTTTGGATTAATGTCTTCCTTGTGATTATCCCTATTAATTATCAATTCATCATATATATTCTGAAAAATTCATTTCGGTCGAGCTCTCTGAGGAGGAAGTGTGGTTTTGTAAACAGTGACTATTACGGCTAATAATGCAAGACTCTTCGGTAAATAGAATCAAGTTATCTCAGTCACTGTGTGTTTATCTAAAAATAAATACGCTTAAAAATTCGCTTTCATCCCTGCTATGCGCCAACGGCTTCGTGGTAGAATCCCCGACTGACGCAAATTCAGTCGGGTTTCGATCCTAGCTAGAGGCAACCGGTCGTCTTGCCACACTGATGAGTTGTGATACAACGAAACAGTCTGCCTGTGTATCACAATATATATATATATGGGTTGAAGTAGAGAAGACGATGTTTCGATATTTTAAAATAAAATATATGTTAAACATAAGAATTTCGTTGTTTTGTCTTTAGTATAAGCCTGTATTTAGTCGATCAAAATGGCTCAATCACATGTTCCATCTGTTTAAAAGTTTGCAAACCAACTCCAGGCCTTGGGAGACACAAGCCTGTCAATAAATAATGCCAACATCTTTATTTTACTGAGCCCTTATTCGTCGTCCTAGACGAGAGAGGCCGCTATATATATATATATATATATATATATATATATATATATATATATATTGATGATGCGTTTTGTCCAAGCTATAAAACATTAACGGATTTTAAGTTTAACTGAAGAATTTAAAGTAATATAATAATTTATTATAATTTACAATTATTTTTTAGTTTATTTCATTTATTATATATATAATGATTATTATATTTATTTCGGTTTCCGATCCTCGCTCTTCGGAGCTAATCGAGGACAAAAGCGTTTCACAACGTTTAAAAAAACAATGATTTATTAAGATGCTCAATTAAGAGCAGCCAGAGAAGTAAATAGCCTGAAGAAGAAACAAGTAACTTGCCAGGAGAGTTAAACTCACGTCGCAATTTCCTGTCGCTGTTCGTTCTTAGAGAATGTTTTAAGCAGATATGGCCTCAGAAACATCTGGTTCGGCAGAACACAAATTTATTGTCATTATGACGTCTCGCTACTCTAAATTCCAACACCATTGCGGCTGAACAGCCTATAAAGGCAAAAAAAACTGTATTAATGTTATAAAAACGGATATTCTACATATATATATATATATATATATATATATATATATATATATATATATATATAATGAATTAGAAGAAAAGCAAGAATAATAAAATAAATGACCAAAGACCAGGCGTCCTTGATAAGACGATAAACTACATGCAACAGAGAGGCCTCTGATCAGGAGCTTTTGAGGAGCGTGGAACCACCTCTTAATTGCTGGTGTTCCCTGGTCCACCCTGACCTGGTGACCTGGGGTGGTAGCATCTATTAGGATCCCAGCTATGGGTAAATAGTTAACCACCAAACTGGGGGCAAAACTTGTAAAACTACGTTTCAATACCAGCAATGCATTTTTATAAAATATTTCCAGCAATAGTTTTTGAGAAAAAAGATTACCAGCAATACATTTTTGAAAATATATTACCAGCAATAAAAGTCTTGTCGGCATTAAATAACCCATTGAGGTTGATAGACCGTAAAACATATCAAGCCAAACCATAGACCGGTGAATAGAAAAAATAACAACAAAAAACAAGAAAATAACAAAGAACAGTTTTTCGGTCTTCGATCATCGCTCTTCGGAGCTAATCGAGGACAAAAGCGTAAGGTATAGTCTCATATTTTCAAATGGTAGTCGAAATGAGCTCTGTTGATTATTAATTTGTGTTAATGATAAAAACTAATCAAATATTTAACGCCCATTAAAATGACGTAATTATTTAGGTAATTTTACAATTGAAATTTGTTTCAACTTGGCTAATTTAATTCTATTATAGAATGTAAAAAATAGTAACATTTTTATATATTGGCGTTCTGAACTCACGGTAAAACTTTGCTGAAGCTACAAGAAATTAACGGATTTTAAGTTAACTGAAAAACTAAAAGTAATCTAATAATTTAATATAATTTGCAATTCTTATTTATTTTTATTCCATTTTATGTATATATGATAATTATTATATTCATTTGAAATTGTATATGTATTGCTTATTATTATTATTATTATTATTATTATTATTATTATTTCTTTCAACTTTTTCCAGTTACCGAGTTTCTCGGCATTACTTTTGATTTCCTTTTGATCGTTTGTCTTATTTTTACGTTATTTTTTATTTTTCCTGACCTAAAGTTATGTTTATTAATATTGCATTTTCTGCTCTCGGTTATTTGTTATCAGCTGATAATTTAGGTGTTATTCATGTCAAAAAACAGTATAAATTATTTTATATTAAATAATGACATCATAATCTCCGAGTATTTTAGGCTTAAATCCTGATTTATATTTTCGTTTTTTTGTTTGCTATCTTTTTCTAAAATGAACAACAATTTGGATATTTTTGTTTCTTTATTTATATACTATTTCGTAATTTGCCGTGCTTTCTAGCGTTTTTTTTAACTGATATTTTATTATATATTTTAAAACAACAACCAAAAAAAAAAAAAAAAACTTTAATTTTGAGAGCGTCTAAAAATTGTAAATGTATATAACATTTATATGAGTAGATTTTATATATATCCCAAAGGTTCTCCTAGTCGGAGTGAGAGTGAAGACAAGCTCCCAATGTTTCTAAATGGCAAGCGTCTCAAATAGCCTCTGGCAACTAAGTCCAACTCCAAGCCGGAGAATGGGCGAAGGCGGAAAACTGGCGCCTCATGTCCAGCAGCGTCGGGTAGGTGGCGATCGACAGCCCATGAAGGCAGTCTCTCTAGAGGAAGGAAAACCCTGATTTTAAGCCTCCGCTGCCTTGCGGTCATATTCAAACAAGAAAAGGCGATAGAAGAAGAGGGGGGGCACCGAAAGCTTTTGCCTGCAACCAGACCATCCATAAATATAATGCTCTGTATTCCTTTAAATCTTGTCGGTCAGGTTGAGGAGGGGGGGCATCTAGTCAGGGCAGCGCACAGCCTTCATATACTATCACCCAGGACTTCACGCTGGAAAGGTCACTCCTGGTTCACCACTAAAGGACTGAAGTTTGACCAAAGTGAGTGCTACTTTATCTCGTGAGATAAACAGATGCGTACTAAAAATATATATATATATATATATATATATATATATATGAAGAAATATAGTCTTACGGTGTGCTATATTTATGGGATAAAGTGATCAATATCAGAGATAGAGCGTATGTAAATATAAAAGTGAACATTGTAGTCAACACTGAGAGGCGACAGGCTGTTTCATACTAGACGCAACCGTCAAGCCACGTGTCCTGACGATTGCGTCTAGCATGAAACAACCTGTCGCCTCTAAGTGTTGAAATCGAATGTTAACTTTTATACTTTTATATATATATATATATATATATATATATATATATATATATATATATATATATATATATATATATATATATATATATATATATATATATATATAAATCGTCTTCTCAGAGCTCGTATCTGGCAAGAGACCACATTCGATGATCAGCTCAAAAACATCTTGCTGAGGACAGAAATCGATCCAGCTAATTGGGAGACGGAAGCCGCAGAAAGAACCAACTGGAGAAGAGCATTTCCATGAAAGAAACAGCATTCTTCGAAAAGACCAGAAGACAAATAAAAGAGACGAAGAAAGCCTAAGAAAAACCTAATGCTCCCCATTCCCTTGAACCCTTCTACCATATCATACGGTGTCTGCAGGACTCATTTCACACTGAAGGAAATTTTTAAGATCACCCAAATATTCGGCAACGATTTCCGCCAATGATAATATATGTGGGTATCTATGGATCTATATATGTGGATGTGTGCGTGCGTTTATGTGTAGGGACATACCTGCTTACTTACTTACGCGCACAAACTCACACACACACACTATATATATATATATATATATATATATATATATATATATATATATATATATATATATATATGCAGTTGGCTACTTTCAAATAGATACATATATGTTTGTATGTATTCGTATGTCGATGCAAGTACAAGCAGCCAAATAGTATAGAGTCACACACACACACACACACACACACACACACATATATATATATATATATATATATATATATATATATATATATATATATTCGAGTATGCATCCTTACATATAAGACTTTGAAGGAAGAAGTAACTGGTTATTAAATGTGGGGTTTTGTATAAATAAGAAAAAGAAGATGCAATTGTGTAAATAAACTCTAGCTGTTATCATAATAGCAGATATAGGGATTACATCGAAAAGAGTAAATTGAAAGCTTTACTGAAGGAAATGATAAAGAAATGTTTATTCTGACGAATATTCTAATCAGCAGGTGATGTAATTCTGCTCAGCCTTTGTTTATTCGAACTAACATCATTCTCTCTATCAGTGATTCGTATTTCTTAATTCAAAAAATGGATTACTTGAGCTTGTAATAACATCTATTGTTCGTTTTCTGGTTACGCAGGTTGTGATAGACTTAGGAAGAAATTCAGTTTCCATTATATATATATATATATATATATATATATATATATATATATACTTTTTCATCAATTTTGAGCTATAAATGCCAATACTTTAGAAGTGAACAGCTAGACTTCTCATGAGGATTATTTTATTTAACAGTGACTGTCGTACGTAAAACCAGGCACACTTTTCGAAATAAAAACAAAAGAAGCTGAGACAGATAACCTGTGCACAAATTTGCTAAGAAATCTTCAAATAGCCGTCCTTATGCTTTATAGCCACGTAGTGTCATATTGAAATAATCTTGAAGTAAATGGACAGTACATATATTTAAACATGACCATCACATAAAATAAAAACTGATTTGAATTTACAATTTTCCTTCGACACCCTTGTGCAACGAATAAATCCGTTATTATTTATGTTTTTCGTATTTTTCCAATGAAACATGGCCCAGTCCACATATTAGTACTTCGTATGTTTGCCTTTATTTTTTTAGAAGCTTTTTGATGCAATTTAGCATGGAATTCGCTAATTTGAAGCAGTCCTCGTTGATTTTGGGATCACGTTGCAACACATCTATAATGGCCGTCACGAGATTCTTTTTCTTCGTACAGTCTGCGATCTCTCTGTAAGGCTTGCGAGTGTGTTCGCGCAGCGTTACAATTGTGGTACGCTTCCGTGGTGTAACGTCATTCGCAGACAATGACCGTAGGACAACTAATCGCCAGTTGAAACAATAGCGTCTGTGCGTGATAAAAATCTGATGCAATTATGGATGACGCAATGTTTTTCAAGCCCAAACAAATTTCATCCTCCCCCCGAAAATAGATTCATATTACTGCACACCACTGCAAATGGCCTAATCCAAGGAAAAAAAAAACAAACAAATATCGATTACATCCAGTCACTCCAGTGGGTCTAAAGCTGACTGTATGGTGAAAGAAAAGAAACTAAAACGGATGAGTACTGAATTGTTAGGTAATATAATTCCTCTGAATTCTCAGAGAATGTTTCGCAATTTCCTCATAGATGAAGAGAAAACTTGAGGCCTAAGAAATGTGGCTCTACAGAAGGATGTTGAGAATAAAATGGATGGAGCGTGTAAGAAACGAGGAAGGTTTGAGAAAAATGTAAACAAGAAAAGGATACTCATACATAAAATCCGAAAGAGAACATTCACATTTCCTGGACACATAATGAGAAAAGAAGGCCTGGAAAATTTGAGACTCAGAGGACATTTCGAAGGAAAAAAACGGACAGTGACGGTGCCACCTACCTGCCGAGTTTTTGTGAATCGATGGAAGAACATTACGGTAAAGAAACGAACCCTACACAGAGCGACAAATTATTCGATGTTCTGTGTCTCTTCAGAAAGTTGCCGGTCGTGACTCTCCACAATTTCCTGTCCTCTTTCGCTCTTTGTAAGTTTTATCTTTTGCTATATCTCCTAAACCCTGTTCTGCAAACCATTTACAAAAGCTCGTTAGGTTGGTTACGCGTGTGCTTTCCACCGTCCCTCTTGCAATTAATATGTCCTGTGAATGTCGAATTTTCCAAGCCCTTTTACTCTAATACATCCCCTAGAAATTTCAATTGTCTCTTTTTGATTCTAAGTATGTCATCTTTTTAATTTTCATTAAAACTTCCTCGTTACTCACATTTTAAGTCTATTGTAATTTTAGCATCCTTCTATGGAACCACATTCTTGTTCTTTAAGTTTCGTCTTCATCTCTGCTGTGATTCTCATGCATTCACTGACATATAGGAGGTTCGATATTACATTACAGCGCAGAGCCCTTTTGTTTGTTTTGACCAAATTTTCTGTTTCTTAATACTTTGCTCAGCTTCTGGAAGGCATTTTTGCTATTCCAATTCACATATCTGTAAAGGTTCATAAAAATTCAAACATTAGTTTTCGCTGTCCTTTTTTTTTTATTCACCTGAGGTTCTACATGCCATGTACGTTCAGGGTGTGGTCGACCATGACTCTCCGCAATCTTTTTTTTTTTTTGCAGCTCTGTGTAAAGTTTGTCTTTGAACAGTCACTCCTAGTCCCTGTGGTACTACCCATTTTCAAAAGGATGTTGTGTAGGTTATTCGCTGCTTTCCTCTGTCCCTCTTGTCTTAATTATGTCCTGTGAGTGTCAAAATCTCCAAGCCCTCTTCCCTCATTATATTCCCTCGAAATTGTCTCTTCCTATTTCGCGATAAGAAGTGTCATTTTTGTTTTCATTTTCCTTAAAACTGTTAACCATGTTTGCCGTAGTCTCTGAATATAGAATCCAGTAAAGTCCGTAAAGTGTTCAATATCAGAGGTTGGCAGTGAAGATATTTTGGGAGAAAAAACAAAATGGCTGCTTTTATACACGTCGGATTGAATATTTTGAGCTTTCTGATTGGTTAACCCTTCTATTGGTGAACTATAAAATGAGTCAGCTCATTTTGGCTAGCTCACTAGTAGTTACAGGGTACCCAAAAATTCCAACAAAAACCTTCGTCTTTACTCACATATTCAATCCATAGTAATCTCAGCATCCTCCTGTAGAACTACATTCACCCACTTTTCTGTTGCCTCAAGTCTCTTCCTCATCTGTTTCGCATTCACTGCCATATAGGAGGATTGATATTAAACAAAGGGTTCCGCGCTCTTATTTTGTAAAGAACATTTCCTGTTTCTTAATACTTTGCTTAGCTTTCGAGAAGCGTCTTTCGATATTTAAATTTGCCTTGGATTTTCTGTATTTACTTGATTCTGGCATCTCTAATTCGTAGCTCTCATCTTGGGCTGTTCCATTTGCTTACAGCCAGATACTGAGTTTTCTTACAATTGATGTTTAGTCCTTTCTTCTAGATTGCCTTTAATACCTTCTGTAGGAGTTCCTGTAATTTCCTTTCTGTGTGTGCTATCAATACTGTGTCATCTACATATCTTATGTGTTTTTTCTATCATAATCAGAGATCCGAATCCTATCAGCGCATTTCCTTATCATTATAGCTAAACGTTTTGAGAGTGAAATGAACAGTTGGGGGGGTGTGGAGGAATTATTAATTTACTTTCATTCGAGGCTGCTAAATCTTTCCCTGTTCCCGGAAATGGAAATCTTGTCAGTATAATACAATCAAAAATAAAGAGCGATTTTTTTCCTCAAACGAATAGTTGCTAATGCTAAGTAATACAAAACGTCTTTCTATCGATATCATCCGGGCTGGAAGATCTATCTGATCACGTAAATAGCAACATACACACATTTTTGTTATATGTTCTGTCATTTTAATTTTTTTAAGTTTACAGCTTCTCACATGTTAGCAATTTTAGCAAAACAGAAAATAACAGAAAATCTATTTATATCGCTATCGGTGATTAATAATTATCGACTGAAACATCATTCATAGACTTTATATATATATATATATATATATATATATATATATATATATATATATATATATATATATATATATATATTTTTATATATATATATATATATATATATATAGTGTATAATTACATATATATATGTATAATTATATATATATACCGACAGCCCAACAAGAGCACATGAGGTTTGATTATAGTGGTGAAGGTTTCGTGCAGGACCATCCACACTTTTGGAAGGGCCGAATACAGGGTCCCCAAACAAATTTGTTTTTGAAGAAATTTGTTTTTTGCAGGTTTTGAATTCAGAGTTGTCCTTCACCTTGGCCAGTTGCCATCCAAGGCTATAGGACCCAGTCTATTCACCCATAGCTAGAGGGAGAAGAAGAAGATTCACGTGTCCGAATTTTGAATAAAGAAAACAAGTGACCAAATGTTACATTTAATTACAGATTCAATCAACAATGTATTTTCCCTGATTATCTATGACTTCCTTCCATCTATTAACAAGCTTACTAATTCCGTTACTATAAAATTCTTTTGGCTTTGATTCGAAGAACTCACAAATGTCAGTTTTAATCTCTTCCTGTGTTACAAAAGCTGTTTCTTCCAAATGATTCTACGAAACAAATGGTAATCTGAAGAAGCAAGATCGGGAGAATAAAGTGGATGGGGTATTTTCTCGCAACCAATTTCTTCGATCTTTTGTGACGTCATTCTTGCCGTGTGGGGTCGCACATTGTCTTGATGAAACATCACCTCTTTTCGATTCACTAGAGCAGGTCTTTTTTTCCTCAAATCTTGGTTCAAACGCTCTAATTGCTGACAGTATATTTGAGCATTAATTGTTGCATTAGGTGGTAAGAATTCAAAGTGGATTATTCCTTGGCGATCTCACCAGATTGAAAGAAGAACCTTTTGCCCATGAAGTTCCCTTCTCGGCTGTGGCTGGGGTCCTTCCCATTTACCAATCCACTGTCTACGACGCTTAACATTTCGATAAAAGATCCATTTTTCGTCGCCAGTCACAAGTCTATCCAAAAAAAGGTGAAACAAGTTGGCGAGAATGGAGAGAAGAGCAGATGTCAACGCGGGATTTGAGGTTGTTTTCAGACAATTCATGAGGCACCCATTTTCCAAGTTTAGGAACTTTTCCAAGTTGTTGAAGATGGCGATGAACAGTTGTATGGTTTGAACTGAGAACCACTGCCAATTCCTCAACTGATAAAGCAGGATTTTCTTCAAGGGCTGCTTCAAGAAGCTTTTCATCAAACTCAACTGGACGTCCGGTTCGATCTTCATCTTCAAGGGTGAAATCTTTACCTCTGAATTTTGCAAACCATCTTCTGCTAGTTCTTTCATTCACACATTCCTCTCCATAAACTGAGTGGATGTTTCTAGCCGCTTCGGCTGCTGAGTTTCCTTTCTTGAACTCATAAAGCATTATGTGCCTTAAATGATTCTTGGGTACTTCCATGTTAGCAGGGTTTTAATCAAACAAAATTTAATTTTATTGTTATCTGAAATAAAATTTGATCAGTTTAAATGCATCTAAACATAAAAATAATGTTCAGCTCCATTAGACATTATAAAATACTCTTTAAATTTCGTTCATTTTAACAAAAAGTTAAAATTCGGACAGAACTTATGGGATGACCTGATATATATAAGTTCTTGGCCAGTTCAAGAAAGACATTTGGGTCACTAAAACACAAAAAGAGAATGTCTAATATCGAGAATATCTAACATCGAAAACCATCAGGAAAATTAATTCCTTTTAATAATATGTGGAAATATCCATTCTTTGCCTGATGAAGGTCGCGTGACAGGAAATAAGTGTAGCAAAATTATGGAAAATAAAGCATAATATATTTTTTAAAAAATCCACAATGCAACCAAAAACGTTTGCGGTTTCTCTCTTCTTTTTATTATACACACTTTTCTTATATATATATATATATATATATATATATATATATATATATATATTAAAGGTAACAAATACGTTGATGGATCCTAGTAATACAAAGTATTAAAACTGATCCGCAAAAAGAGCTCAATGTATTTATTATTACATAGAAAATAATTAATAAACAGTAAAATCCAAAAATAACTGATAGAAACAATAAGCTTATTTCGGAAGACAAAAATATAGGCCACCTGTCTTATCAACCCCGTTGTGGACTGAGTTCGTGTCAGAAATAGAAATTTAGCTGTAAAAGCTAAAAAAAATAACTCACAAAAAACCAAAGAAGAACGGTCGAACAAGTAATACAGAATTTATCCATTTCTATGCTTCAGTGAGACAAAAGGCAAGAAACAGGAGTCAGGGGGGAGGGGGGAGTGTATTAGTATTAAAGGCAAGAACTTTTATAAAATTAAACCCGAATGACCTTAATTTGGGGTTGTATTAAGAATGAAATATTAATTTAAAATTAAAAGAAGAATAAAATAGGGTCTAAAAATAAATTTAAAATATATAGGTAAAAGGATATAAGGGATTAATTGGGGAGATATTAAAGTAGGGGAAAGTTTATAAATTATAATTAATATAGTGTAAAGAGGCTATAGAGGGGGAATATAGAAATTAGAATTAGTTATACATTATATATATATATATACATAGATATATATATATATATATATATATATATATATATATATATATATATCTACTTGATAAGACACCAGAAGTGTTGAAACAAAATGGCTATTTTTGTAGTGATTTTATAAAATATTTACGTTATAATTTTCGAATAATATTTACTCTACTCTCTATTGAGCACTCTTTTGAGAATAGTATTTTTTTGGTTATTGAATTTATTCAGTATACACAAATCCTACATATATATATATATATATATATATATATATATATATATATATATATACTCCCGTCGAATTCGATGTATGAGGGTCAAGCAGATCAGTTCCTAGGAAACCGACAGCCCGACAACAGCACATGAGATTTGATTATAGTGGTGAAGGTTTCGTGCAGGACCATCCACACTTTTTGAAGGGCCGAATACAGAGACCTAGTGCACTAGGTGACACAAGCTACTCAAACCGTAGGTTTTGAATTCAAAGTTGTCCTTCTCCTAGACCAGTTGCCATCCACGGCTATATAACCCAGTCTGTCCTACTATTTACCCATAGCTGGAGGGAGAAAAAGAGAATTCACACCTTTTCCAACGGTATTAGCAAGTGGATTCGAGTGGAACTTGAACTCAGCTCTCCGATTCCTCAATCCAAGCCGCTATCCATATATATATATATATATATATATATATATATATATATATATATATATATATATATATATATAGAGAGAGAGAGAGAGAGAGAGAGAGAGAGGAAATGAATTAAATCCCCACATTTTTTTTTTATTTATTTAAAAAGTTATTTTATGTGACTACTAATATTTGAGTAGATGCCCTGTTTTTATTCATTTATTGATCTGTATATTTATTTCTTTACATCTACCGGTCGGAATATGAGAGAAATCTTTCTAGAAAAATATGAGCTCTCCGACAGGATTCGTACTTGCGTCCTCTAAAGGTGACCGTAATATGATCTGGCATGCCTTAGATCACTCGGCTACGTAGGATCTCTTTATTCAAATAGGACAGATATGTATATTTCGAGCATCGGCAAGATTTATGTTCAAAACTAGTATTCGGGGTTTGTTTGAACAAGAGGTTCTACGTGTCCGAATGGTCTAAGCCATGTCAGATCTAAAGATGATTTCCCCTAAGTTCGCAGGATTGAATTCTACTAGAGGGGGTATAATATTCTAATTTCTCGAATATTCAGGCCGGTAGATATAAATAAATAAATATACTGCTTAATAGAAAAAAAAATCCAAAAAACAGAGTATCTACTCAAATATGGGTATCCATTTAAATAACGTTTAAACAAATAAATTTATATATATATATATATATATATATATATATATATATATATATATATATATATATATGTGTGTGTGTTTGTTTGTTTGTTTGTTTGTTTGTGTGTTTGTATGTGTTAAAATCTTAGTAAATTTCATCAAAGGACGAATTGCGTCGGATAAGATAGGCTTTTCTATTGTCTTTATTCATACGCACACAGACACAGACACACAGACAAACACATACGCACACACGCACACACACACACATATATATATATATATTGAGTTGGAAAGAGAGAGAAAAAAATCTGTGTAAAGAAAGAAATCAACTGTATTTTTTTCACAAGTAAGCAATCTTCAGATTATGTATTAATGTTGCTTGCCCCTGTTTTATATATAGGTCGTTGCGGGCTTATGGGAGATGGGAAACCTACAGTTTCTATTTATTTTGTTTAGGTGTAATGTGTTAAGTTATTGTTATTATTATTATTATTATTATTATTTAGTTATTTATAGTCCCGGCATTTTCTTTACTTATTTACTGATTTATTTATTTTAAGTTTTATTCATAAATTTTCTTTAGTAGCTTAATTCAATAATTAATTTATTTTTGCATATTTTATTCGGATCTAAGTATGAGTACTTCAAATAAAGTTTATTAGATTTAGGTTATAGCAAGTTAATTAGTGTTTTTTTTTATAGCTGTGACGTGGTTGTAGGTTTCATAGTAGAAGTGGTTTTATTTTTGGCGTTTTTTAATTTGTGTTTTTTGTTTCCATACATGAATTAAGAGGGTTGTATTGTTTGCATATTTTGCTACTAAATGATATGTGTAAGTAGCTTCTCTGTTTCCATGAACAGTTTTGAGTATCTTTTAAATATTACAGTAGCTTGGTATATTATCTTGGTTTGTAAGCAGTTACTCTTTAGTGGGCATTCAAAGGTTATTCTGCAGTTACACGTGGGATTAGTAGTAAATGTAATAACTCATTTGGAACATGTTTTCGGTGCAGGAAGGGGTTATATTATCCTTGTTGAATATTTAATTCATTTTGCTAAATTTTGGAAACACTTTGTCGATGCGGTTGATGAATATATATATTTGTTTTTATATTTTTATATGGTCATTTGAACAGTATGATGCTAAATCTGCTTTTTCTTCAGTTTGGTGTTAATGTACGTTCTGCCTAAAACCACCGCCTTTAATGCTATTTTATACTCATGTTGAAAATATTTTTGTTTAATGAGTTGTCAGATAATCTACGACTGATGGATTGTAGGATTTGTTTGATTATAGAAGATGTATAGTTGAAGTAAGCGCGTATATAAATTGGGTCCATGGTTATCTATTAGAAGCGATCTATCTCCAATATTGGGCCCTAAATATAGCACATTTTAAACATCACATAAACACATACAGTATTAGCAGAGGTTTCATTTGCATCGCATCTATGAAAAAGGCCAAAACAGAATTGGATAAATGTATACAAAAATGTAATGAAAATATTATGCTGGCATCAACAGCAAATCAAAACAAAATACACGAAAGAGAAGAGCAAAGAATTGAAATAGGGAAAGAAAATATTGCTTGGAAAAATTAAGAGATACATAAAATATCATGGATGGACACTGTTGGAAACTGCTATTGAGATAGGAATATAATTCTTCGTTGTCGTAATCAATAACAAGTGATTCAGTAGAAACAATAAAGGGAGGATTGATAAAACTCGAAAAAACTATAAATGTGCCTTCAGCAGTGGAAGAGATGAAACAATAACACACACTATGAATTAAACACTTCTTCAAAATAATACACATGTAGACACGATAGTAATTCACTAGGAATTGTGCAAAAGAATTAGTCTCGGCTATGTAATACAGGAAGTCAGTAAGTTTGTCTACCTGGGAAGCATCGTCAGTAAAGATAGCCGGGGTGGGGACAGATGAAGACATCAAGTGCCAAATCAAGAAAGCCCGACTCGCTTTCAACACATTGCGACCAATATGGAGAGCAACAACCCTCTCACTTTACAAGATCGGGATCTTCAACAACAACGTCAGGTCGGTCCTATTTTACGGCTCAGAAACCTGGCAGGTAACCAAGACCAACACCCACAAACTTCAGACATTTACTAACCGATGTCTCAGGAACATCCTCAGTATCAGGTGGCTGGAAGTCATCTCCAATGACTAGCTGTGGGACAAGACCAGACAAGCCCCAATCGAGATTGACATCAAGAAACGGAAATGGAGATGTATCGATCACACACTTCTCAAGCCTACTTCTAGTGTCATCAGGCGGGCCCTTGACTGGAATCCACAAGGGAAGTCGTCTTCAATGACCAACCTTGGAACAGAACCAGCCAAGCCACAATCGAGATTGACATCAGATGAGAATGGATCGACTACACACTCCCCAAGCCTACCTCTAGTGTCACCAGGCAGGGCCTTGACTGGAATCCACAATGAAAGCGAAAATTGGGTCGACCAAAACAAACTTGGCACGGAGGTGACGGC
This sequence comes from Acanthosepion pharaonis, assembly GCA_903632075.3. NCBI lineage: Eukaryota > Metazoa > Mollusca > Cephalopoda > Sepiida > Sepiidae > Acanthosepion > Acanthosepion pharaonis. The sequence goes on from CAHIKZ030001112.1 coordinate 4,487,401, forward strand.
GCGACATGGGCTGAGCTGAAGAGGATCGCCTGGAACCGCGTCTCTTGGAGAAGTTTTGTTGCGTCCTTATTTTCCCCAAGAAATCAAGAGGTATAACGTAATATAACATGAAAGACAAATGATATTAGTAGAAATCAAAAACTGTCCTTGAGGTGGCTAATTATATCCAACTAAGAAAGCCAGATCTTATAATTGTTTGTAAAGAAGAATGGAACAGCCAGATCCACATGAACAGAAGACAGAATGAGTAGAAAAGGCAAATGTAAAATTGCAAAAATTCCAGGGTGTTGTCCGTGTGCTAAGAAATGAAGATTAAAATATTGGCTATAACAGTAGGCGCACTTCGATCGATATCCAAAACACTGGGATTGGGATAAGTTAGAAATCCGAGGAATGTTTGAAACTTGAAAAAAAAACAAAAAAAAAAACAGATTTTTTTGCGGGAGGACGGCTACGAGGATACTGAGAAAGGTGGCTGGAAATTTGAGCACACTTAAGTAAGACTGGGTAAAACGATAAACTATATCCGCGTACCGGGTAAGACGATAAACTACGTTCAGCATCAAGGCCTCTGATCAGGATGTTTTGAGGAGCGTGGAACCATCTCTTAATTCCTAGTGTTCCCAGAACCAGCCTGACCCGGGATGGTAGTACCTGTTAAGATCCCAACTATGGGGTCAAAACACCATGAGAGTGTAAAAATAAGTTTTAATACCAGCAATAAATTATAGAAGCAAAATAATATTGCCAGCAATAAAAATATTGTCGGCATCAAATAACCCATTGAGGTTGATATACCGTAAAAGAAAACAAACCTAACCAAATCAAATCAACCTGGTAAAACCAAACACAGAAAAATACTAATATGAAGACAATGCAGTAAGATGACTCAGCGTACAAAAAAAAATAGACCTGACTTTGTGGGAGGAGATGATCCAATAAATCCTGACTACGTCAGTCTCGAGCAATTTGAGGTTTTTTTTCTCTCTGGGTGATTTTTTTTGTGTAGGTGTGGGGGACATCCGATGAATTTCCATGCTTTTCTGCCAGATTTTGGGCTTACTTTCTTTGTTTTTCAACTCTGCCTATTGGGCAAATATAACTCCGAACAGGAAGAGAAATTTTATGTTAGACTTCTTACTAATAAACTGCTTTGTCTTGTCTTTTGTTACATTCTCTGCTAATAGGAATATATACTTGATAAACACGGTGGATAAAATAAGTAAAGGTTTATTGTAAAACCAGTACAATAAGAATAAAGATAACAGATATGCTCAAGGTCGTTGCAAGTCAATCCATTAGTGAGTGCTACAATTGGAAGGTCGGTAATTCTCGCGTAATCTGAATCGTACTCAACAGCAACTGCCCCACGAAGTCACATGTGCCACATGAAAGACAGAAATTTCAAATCAGTTACATATCACCCAAATATTTTAAATATACACATCAAAATAATGTCCGGATATGCGGGATTCCGGATATGCGGGATTCCGGATATGCGGGATTCCGGATATGCGGGATTCCGGATATGAGGGATTCTACTGTATTATTAAAATATAATAAATATATTTTAAATATTGTTTTAAAAGCCGAAGATACAATATGTGAAGTAAATGAAAAATCTCGTTGAAAACTGATATTATTTCTTAAGACGGAAATTACACTTCATTGTATTTTCAATCGACTTGGTTTGGTAAAGAATGAAGGAAAAAAATGATATTACTGAGGTGCTGCTCTAAAGCAAACACGCAAGCAGGCAGGCCTTTCTTCCCTGATACGTTTGGGAAGTGGGAAAGAATTTTGGACGGGGAATCATTCAATTAACTCATAAGATACAGTTTTTGGAGAGTAAATTGATCGTTTGGGGTAACTGGCAGCCATTGTATATAATCTTTAATCTAAAATGGCTGAAAAGAGATAGTGATTGAATACTGACTGGAAATGATGGAGGATATATCGGAAAAGGATCAGATTCCAGAAATTGAAAAATCATTTATTTACACACACACACACACACACACACACACACACACACACACACACACACACACACACACACACACACTGCGATGGATAAATTGTCATCTAAATTACGCTAAAAAGAAAACAACACTGACATCTCATTTTCACAGATATACTTACCAAAATTAAACAAAAATATCTTGAAATACTGAAGAGTAAATTTATTTAAGTGATGTAAAACTATTCAAACGATTTTTGGATTCGAACGATTTTCGGATAATCGATTAGCCATTATCAAAGATGTTTTTGTTTTAATCAATATGTAGATTGTTCTTTTATATACACATATATAGAAATGGGAATGTTTGCAATTTCCGAACACGCTCAGCTGTGTTAATAATTGATATTAGGGAGAGTTGGTTTTTCCTTTTTTGTTATTAACGCTTCCATTATTTTAAAACGTTTTCCATATATATATATATTATGAAATGGACAAATATATATATGTATGTGTGTGTGGGGGGTGATATATAGAAAAAGAGAGAGATAGGTGTTTTTGCATACCATTTACATATGGATAGATAGAAATAGAAAGGGAGGGAAAATAGATATGTAGAGAGGGGTGTTTGTTTAGTTGA